>ML296792.1:118484-203379 GCA_005239495.1 Nicotiana undulata
AGGGGCAGCTATTTCCCCCCCCCCCCCCCCCCCACCGGAATAATTCAACGTGAGGAGGGATGTGATACTTAGATCGCAGGTCAGCTAGCCCTGTCTCAGAGAGCTCAGGAGCAAGAGCAGGAACAGGTTCTTTGGGGAAGTCGCTCCTGACCATGGGGTTTTAATGAACCACATCCTCTACGGTGGGAAAGTTGTCCTCCTCATCCACCATGGATTCCTAACCGACGGGAGGAATAGCCACCGATAAAGGAGTGGCATCGGAAACTTCATCGTGAGTATAAGGAGAAGTTGACATACTGATACAGTAAGGTGTGTGCAACGAAGAAACATAAGATATTAACTGGGTGAAAGATCGGAGGCTGCAAGTGAAGAAATTGCGAGAAAAGGTGATGAAACTACAAATGAAGAAAGGAGGAACATGTTCTTTTAAAGAAGGAAGTGATGAAAGTTTCGAATGAGAAACCCCTCCTCTCTATTTATAAGGTTAGGTGGCATCAGAATCAAGGCAAAGAGCCGTCAGTGGCACTGAAATCGAAGCGGCAACAGTACAAGCTCTGCATGGGGAAGACGCGTAATGATGACGCGCGTGGATATGACGTCATCCTACACCACTTACACCAATTGCAGCCCTACTGACAACTGCCAGCCTGACCTCAGCCGATTCAATTCAACCTCCGCGACCAAATTTCCCTCAAAACGGTCACAGGCAGAATTCGCTCATCGAGGACGTTCCTGATCACGACCTCAACAAGCGGAGGGACTAATTGTATTGGTCGAAATTTGGATTAAGTTTAATAGACGTGATGGACGTGGTTGAAGCTTTAGTCGACCACGATTTAGTGACGAGGAGTCGGCTTTAGGAGGAACGACACCGAGGTCGAGCCGAGAACGTGTGAGAATAACAGCTGCACAAGTTTAGGGTTGAACAGAGGAATATGCCATTGAATATTCCCTCTACTGTACTTTTTTATGGTTCCTTAGGAGTGTCCCCTATAAGTAGGAAACGATAAAGAACAAAAGGGGATCTTGAACTTTCTGATAAGAGCACACTTGTAAAGTTGACTACAAAGAATATACAAAGCTTGTCTTTTTCACTGATTCTCTTGTTCGAAATACCTTTTCGCTCACTAGATCCAAGACTCTCGTGTTCTCCCCCATTTCCTATTATTACACGTTGTTGCCAAGAAGAAGATTCATCCAAATCACATAATATTTGGATGACAAATTCCTCTTTATTACATTTATTGTCATTATATGCATTTACTCTACACTACACTTATTACATTCATCAACAATCATTGAATACAGTTTCGTTTACATTGAATATTGTTGGAAGCAGTTTAACTTTGTTTATACGCCGTTGGTAAAACAATAGTGACTTCTTCACTCTATGAAACTTATATTCAACTAGTACAAGTATCTAAAAAAAATGACAAATTGAACTTAATATTCCAAGTACTACTTTATAATGACATATTGTTGAAAATATCTCATCATTATCATTAAACAATAATGTTAGCTCTTTTGTGAGATGTTTGCCATGTGAAACGGACTCGGTTATGTATATAGAGCTGTTTATACAGACAAAACAAGAAAATTCTTGTTTAGACAAACAAATCACAAAATACATAAGTTGGTGATACGAATCCACCTTTCTAGGTTGAATTAGTTTCATGTACAGAAGGAGTAATTTGCAATACTTGCAGGTATCTATTTCTTGAGAATATCATGTGAGGAATAACATAACCAATCAACCTCAGCTTATAAATTATAGCAGTGCCACATACGTAAGTTATAATGAAAAAGATATATATCGTAGAGCTAGACTCAGAATTTGAAGGCAACGAATATCTCAGGTACACATGTCGGTTCCATTTTATCGATTTATTAATTATGGGTTACATTTCTTTTGTCGACGAGATGACCAAAATGTTTGTCGAGAGTATATATACTCGTTTGTACTGAGACCTATAATTTACGGGTTTAAGTCGTGGAAATATTTGCTAATGCTTGCATAGGGTATGTGATTTTACATCACATCCAATGGGATACGATCCTTACCCCTTTCGTATGGAATATTTTTGCACCGGACTACTCTTTTATCAATCCGTCTGGACATAAGAAATTTTTCTCTCCTTTTTCCAAATAATTTAATTTTTTTTTGAAATTAGCGTTTGTTCATAAATTTTTTAATTTTTACTAAAATACATTTTGAAAAATTTCAAAAATTTTAAAAACTCTAAAAAGTTATTTTTTAAAATTGTCATTCAAATCACTCATAAAACTTCAAAAACAACTCAAAATTTCACCTATTTTTACATTTTTACAATTTCTATGTCCAAACGCTCACTGCATACTGTTTCTTTCGCTTCAACCGGGGGGGTGGGGGTAGGAGGATGAATTCTATCTGTACTTGGGCACTTAGTTCTGTTGTTGTAGGCAATGTTTACATGGTGGAAAGCAAATGCGATTTTGACTTTGATGTAATGCCCTATGAAATGGGTGCAAACATAGTTGAATAGAACAAAGTGATCGATTAATTGACTGTTGTATTGTAAGATAGTGATTTTATGAATAAACTTCCTATGTGTACACATNCATATTTCCACTTGCTTTCACTTTCCATTTTCCTTTTTTTTTTTAATTAGCTTTACATTGGAAGTGTCAGTATATGCAGACAAGTCAACTGTTTCATGGAAACTTCCGAGCCGCCTATGTTGACCTAATAACCACGTGGATTTCCTTAGTCTATCTGTTCTCTTATTCTTTTTAACTTTTCTCATTTTCTGTAAAATAATTAGCAGATGATTATTTATTATTTCACATTCAGCAACTCCAAGATCGAACGTGTGGAATGATTATTCTTGTAAGGCTGGTGCCAATTATCAGTCGTGATCACAGAGTCAATCAACATCCTTATACTAACATTAAGATTCATTTTTCTTTTAACATTATACTTTTTAATACATGCTAGTAGTTCATTTCATAATTTTAGGTTCAGCTTAAAATAATATCTAAAAGATAAGCCATCTCTTATAGTATTACATTATGTGGCATACCTTGAATTATTAGTCACGTCAAGTTTAAATAAAAAACACTACTGCTTGAATGCAAAACGAGAACAAACACAATAAGATAATTTGACCGCTCAAGTCCCAAAAATTTGTAGAGTAATCACTTAAATTAGCCAGCCTTTAGGTGAGTCCTAAATGTCAATGTAGCAGATATACCCCAAATTATTTTGTTGATCCAACAATTACTAAGAAATATTAGGAGTCAATTTGTCATTCCATTACACCACTTATTCTTCATCCACTAATTTTTTTCCATTTCGCTTTGAAGTTAAAAAATAAATAAATTCTTTTTAAAAGAGTTCACATTTATTAAGTGCGCCAATATTTAATAGCTTATTTTCCTTAATGCGCAATTATGGATAATCTGAATCAAGCGCGGTCAAAACTGAACCTGCACCACTAATGCTTATCCCGTTTGGACGAAGAAAAATTGAACTTCACATTTAAAATTTTAATACTTTATGATTCTAAATGTTATACTTTCAAGATATCAATCAAAAGAACTGAAAAAGAGAGAGATGACATGAACTGTATTTAGACTTTGAATGTCAAATCCCTTTGTTTAAATTTGTTGATATCCAAACAGGTGCATAAAGATTTGAACCTAAAAATTTATAGTACATAGACGTCACACGAATTGAATTAATACATGACTCTGTTAAATGTAAGAAATTAGTGTACACGAAGTTCAGTAATTAGAGCCATTCCATTTAAGTGTCATTCTAGCCGTTAGTGGCGGAGACGGGACTTCTGCTAAAGGGTTCGGAAAAAAAAAAAAAAGAAGAAACTATAGCTAGTTGTGATGGTCCGATAAGTCATCTAGAGTTTTAGAATCTAATTTTGTGTTTTGAAGACTCCAATAGCTTCTGTAAGCCTTCCTCGATTGGCAGCGCAGTCCGGGTATTTTTTCGGAAGGCTTTTATGTTAAAAACTGATAAAATATGAAATTTTGCCTATAAATCCATTCGAGTTGACTTCGGGCAACGTTTTGAGCAAACATGCCCGGATCCGTTAACGGTCCCGGTGGATCCATATCGTGATTTGGTACCTGAGCATATGCTCGGAATCGAATTCGGAGGTCCCTAACTCGAGTTATTGATTTTTTTATCGAAAACTGGAAGTTTAAAGGTTTAATGATTTTGAAGAATTGACTGATGTTTGACTTTGATGATACGGGTCCATATTTTGGTTTCATAACCTGATATAGGTCCATTACTATATTTATGAATTGTCTGTCAAATTTGGTGAGAAACGGAGTTAGTTTAATGTGATTCGGACGTCCAGTTGTTAAAATGGAAGTTCATAAGCTTTCTTGAAAATTTCATTCGACTTGGTGTCCGATTTATAGTTCTAGGTGTTATTTTGGCAATTTGATTGCACGAGGAAGTTCGAACGATGTTTTTGGACTTGTGTGCATGCTTGATTTGGAGCCCTAAGGGCTCAGATGAGTTTTGGATAGGCTTGAGTGATTTTGAACTCAATTGGAATGTTGGTGCATCAGGTCTGCAGATCTCGCATTTGCGAGGACTTGATCACAAATGCAAGCCTCGCAAATGCGAAGTCAGGCTCATATTTGTGAAGAGGGAGGGGGTTGGGTCAGCTTCGGTTTTGAGAACAGAAGTCCATAAATGCAACGGGGACAGGATTTGCCTTTGCGGGAAAAGGGTTGCATTTGCGACTGGAAGCAGACCAAAGCAGACTCGTATTTGCGAGTCGAAAGTTCGCTTTTGCGAAAGCCTTGGCTCGCATTTGCGACAGGTATGTCGCATTTGCGATGATATCAGGCTTAGAGGTTTTTCGCATTTGCAAAGAATTGATCGCAGATGTGATCATTGCAGTAGCGAATTTTATGTCGCAATTGCGATAACTGCAGCTGGGTAAAAGAAGGAGAAAACGGGATTTTGTTCATTCTTTCAGATTTTCAAATCAAGAAAACTTTCAAAGAATTTTTCTTCCACAATTCATTGGTAAATGATTCTAACCTATTTCTTTTAATCTACCATCATATTTCATAAGATTTTAACATAAAATCTAAGATTTTCATGTAGAAATCGGGGGTTTGGGTAGAAGGGATTTTTGTAAAATGGAATTTAGACCTAAACTTGAGGTGGGATTTCGGAACAAATTACATAACCGGGTTCGGGGGTGAATGGGTAATCGGATTATGTCCGAATTTTGGATTTGGATCAAGCGTGCTCGGGGTCGATTTTTGACTTTTTGGGGAAAAGTGTGGGAATTCTAAATTTATGCCTTGTAATTGATTCTGTTAGCAATATTTGATATTTTGAGTCAATTGTGGTTAGATACGTGCGGTTTGGAGGCGAATTCTAGGGGTAAAGCCCCTAGAATTGACTTTGGAGTGAGGTAAGTGTTGCGTTTAACCTTGACTTGAGGGAATTAGGAACCCTTGAACTACTTGCTATGTGAACTTCGTGTGTTGCAGTGTATATGCGAGGTGTTGAGTGCTTATACGCTGCCGAATTACTTGTTTTCCCCTGATTTTCTTTTTTTCCTTAATTATCTCATTCCATATCTTAAATGTTATCTGTTCTAAATGCCTTCCATGCTTATTTGCTACTTGTTAATTAGTGTTTTCTTCAGTTAATAATGTTGGATCTTTTCGCATTTTCATGATTCGCGGCTAGTTGCATTAACTGACTTACTTGAAAGACTAATTGTCATTTACCGGACTTGACTTGTTGTACAGTATAACCTATGTGAATTTCCATGTTGTACAATATTTTCTTTTTGGTTCAGCTTGGTATTTATTAATCGTAAAGGTTCTTGTGATTTGAATTATTGATTCGACTATGCACATTGAGTACTTGGTACTGATATGGTGGGATCGGGTTGCACGCCGCAGCAGGTGAAATAAGGATGGATTGATATGGTGGAACAAGGGTGGATTGATACTTATACGGCGGGATCGGAATGCACGCCGCAACAAGTGAAATAAGGGTGGATTGATCGGGTTGCGCGTCACAACAACCTATGTGTTTCTATTTCCTTGAGTTGTGTTGGTTTTCGGTATTTTCATTTGAAACTCTTAGGATTGGTAATTCTGAACGTCACTGGCTTATTTCTTGAGGTTGTAGCTATTATTTTCATTTGTCTGTCTTATTTCGTTCCGTATTTCCTTTTATGTCTTGATTATACACTGCATACAGGGTTATAGTGTGAGTGACCTGCCTTAGCCTCGTCACTACTTCGTCGAGGTTAGGCTCAACACTTACAGAGTACTTGGGGTCGGTTGTACTCATACTACACTTTCCACATTTTGTGCAGATTTTAGAATCGATCCGAGCGGTGGTTATTAGCGTGCTGGGATTGGACAGCTCGTGAAGACTTGAGGTACAACAGCTCAGCGCCCGCAACTCCTGGAGTCTCCTTCCATTTTTATTTAGCTATGTACTTTCCTTTCAGGCTGCTTCATGTTATTTCAGTCCCTTATTTGTACTATTCTAGTAGCTCGTGCACTTGTGACACCGGGTCCCGAGTTGTATATGGTATTTTACATGTTTTAGCTTGCGCACATTATTTTGCATTGATATACTTAATTCAGTCTTTTCTCGTTATTTAATTTAAAATGTTGAAAAATGAATAAATAGTTCTAACGTTGGCTTACCTAGCAAGTGAAATGTGAGATCACGGTCCCGACAGTGGAAATTCGAGGCCGTGACACTAGTGGGCAATTGAACTAGCAACCTCTTAAACCCCCTTGACCACTGAATTATTCTTTTTGATAGAAACAAAGGGATTCAAAATGTAATATATATGAAAATACAAATCAAATTTTACCTTATATGTGTGGTGTAATTTTCAGGCGAAAATGGTTCGGATGAACCCCTTCCGCCTCCCTAAATCCGCCCCTGCTAGCTGTAGGATCTTCATAACCACTTATATTTGAATTTAATTTTATGCACTCCTGATACAATAGTTATTTGAAAACATAGAGCGAAAACTTGTTATTAGCAATTAAATTATTCATGATATTGTTAAATATGTTAAAATGGTGAATATACATATTTAATATAAATCTTTTATTTGCCATTCATTTTGTACCAAAGGCGGACCTACCCTTTGGGTAAGGGGGTCATTGAAATGTGCGTATATCTTAAATAATATGTTTATATTTTGATTGGCACTCTAAGATAAAATCTTCAACAGTTGCATGGGTCGAGTTGAGAGAACTTAACTTTTAGCACGGTTCGACTTTGGCTCTAATATTTGTTCAAATTTTTATTTGATAATAATGTCTCGCCGCTTTTAAATCTTGAGTCCACCTCTGTATTTGTACCTTTGCACGTGAATTATTCAAAATTTCCATGTGAAAGGAAAATGGTCAAGCAAGCAAAATAAGAGAATATGCCAAGATGAGGACTGTGAAATGAAGAGTGTGCTGGGACAGCATATCTATGCGTTCTATCACCCAGTGCCAATTTCCGAAAGCACATCAAATGATACAGCCACGTCAAGGAAGCGTGGACAGTCACTTAAGTAAGACAAAATGTCTTGAAAAATTATTCATTTCGTGATTATTAATCAAGTGATTGAGATTGAGAGAAAGAGAAATTACACACTTTACTTAGTAACACCAATTCCCTAATTATTAAGCACAAAAACCTCAAGATCGTGACTCATGGACGGTTTGGCTCCATGCATAATTGGCATGTTCTACGTTCCAATATAACAACAAACAAACTTATAATCAAGTTACTCTTACTATAGCAAATCAAACTTTATAATCAACTGTTCTCTTTGTTCATTTATCTTTGATTTTTCATTCAAGTACATGTATAAGTAATTAATCAAATGTAACCATGGCAAGAATCAAATGTATATTTTACTGATCAACCTCTATTACAAATGAATAAAGAAACGAAAACGACATAATCAGTCAAGGACACTGTAGCTGGAGGTGATATAATCATATAGGAGTAACTAATAATGAGAGCTATAAATCACAGATGCACACGCTCATACACACATGCATATGGATAATACTTACCGGTTGTAGTGTTTATATCAAATCATATAAATTTATCGTAAGCAAGTGATTATTAAAGAAATTGTACATATTAATTGGCTATAATTAACTAAACTTTTACCCATTGATACATGTCTGATTGTCTGCCAAGTTTGTAGTCGAAAAGAATCAAAAGTTAAATTTTATGGTCTCATATAATTAATTGTTCAAATTACAAAACATACTTGCAAATGAAAAAGAACTTCAAATATGATAACACCAACTAAACGTAGATCAAATAAGGTTAGAGTAATCAGGTGTCATCAGGAAGCTAGTAAAGCAAACTTTAATGACGATAAATCAGACATCAACAAAGAAATATACCAAAAAAGAAACAATCATTTAACGTGGTTCCGTCAATTGACCTACGTCCACGGCGGAGATGAGCAATACTCTATATAAAATAGAGTACAAAATATCGAGAGAACAACCTCACAAAGAGGCAAACACAAGTGGTAGGCTAACATTTGTCGCGAAAATCTCCCCCTAACCAAGACTTTCAAGCACCTTATGGCTACATTATGGATTCTACTGAATGAGAAGGAAGGATCCTCAATTTATAGAAGTCCAAATAATTTTCCTACAAGAAAAGGGACTAGCCAAATATGAGAGATTTATAGTTTCTTTCTACAAGAAGGAAAATATGGTAAATATGTTTCCCTTTCCTTTGGGAGATAAGAAAACCAAATATGGTAATGAAATCAGGACAAACGCCTAAAAATTCTTCCCATTGGCCTGAATTTTCAGACAATATAAATTTGATCCACCTTCTTCACATCGCCTTCAATAGGTCGGATCTCTAAATCTCCACCGCAAAGTTTGTCTCAACGTGAGTAGTACTCTGGTTACATTTCTCATACAAGAATCATGATTATCATCAAATAGATTATGGCTAGAACTAAACCCGCCAAGATGAACTTGTCTTGAACCTCGCTCTGATACCACTTGTTAGGACCGAAATACTCAGGTGTCATGCGGAAGCTAGTAAAGCAAACCTTAAACAACGATAAATCAAACAACAACAGAGAAATATACCAAAAAGTCACAATCATTTAACGTGGTTCAGTCAGTTGACCTACGTCCACGGCGGAGATGAGTAATCTACTATATAAAAGAGAGTACAAAATATAGATAGAACAACCTCACAAAGAGACAAACACACGTGGCAGGCAAGCTCTTGTCCCGAAATTCTCCGCCTAACCAAGACTCTCAAGCCCCTTATGGCTATATTGTGGATGTACTTGAATGAGAAGGAAAGATCTTCAATTTATAGAAGTCCAAACTTTTTCCTACAAGAAAATGACTAGCCGAATATGAGAGATTTATAGTTTTTTCTACAAGAAAACTCCAATTATGGTAAATATGTTGTTCTTTTCTTTAAGATATAAGAAAATCATATATGGTAAGAAAAATCAGGACAAACACCTAACATATTATTCAAATGGCCATTTAACTATTCGAATTATCCGGTAAAGTTATATTATATTTTATTTGTAATAGAAAATCACTCAACTATTTCTATAGCATTCAAAAGGTCATTCAACTAAATTTCTCAAACCTTTGTTGTCCAAATATCTATTTTCCTCTAAATTATCAATATTTATTTTTTTAACATTTTAAAAATATTATAATATTTTTATCTTACTCTACATTATGGACTTGCCTATAGAATAAATAAATTTTACTTATAAAGTAAAAAATGAAAAATAAAATAATATTCTAGTATATATTGGGTTGAACTAAAATAATAGAGAAAAGTTTTAAGGACATTTATGGTATATTATAAAAATACCTCTATTTAAAATAATTAGTTTTTTGTATAATAAGGTGCGAGAAAGGAAGGCCCGTGACCTGGACCAAGTGAAGTGCATCAAGGACGAGGAAGACAGAGTTTTGTTGGAAGCACTTATTCAACAAAGATGACATACTTACTTCCATAAACTTTTGAACTAAGAGGGGGATAGGAGCATTGAACTAGGTGACTTAGAACACTCAGAGAGCTGTCGGGGCTTTGGGTATTGTAGGCGTATAAGATTCGAGGAGGTTGAAGGTGATATGAGTAAGATGAGTAGGGGAGAGCGACCGGTCCAGCCGAGATCCCGGTAATGTTTTGGAAGAGTGTAGGTAGGGCGGGCTTTAGAGTGGCTCGCTGGGTTATTTAATTTCATTGTCAGGACGACGAAGATGCCCGAAGAATGGAGATAGAGTACGATGGTACCTCTATATAAGAACAAGGGTGATATCCAAAATTGCAACAACTACCGGGGTATTAAGTTACTAAGCTGTACCATGAAAGTTTGCGAGATGGTGGTGGAGCTAAGATTGAGGAGGATTGTGACTATTTCTGCAAATCAGTTCGGATTTATGCTGGGACGATCGACTAAGGAAGCTATTCATCTTGTTAGGAGGTTGAAGGACCAATATAGTGAGAGGAAGAAGGATTTACATATGGTGTTCGTCGACTTAGAGAAGGCTTATGATAAAGTGCCAAGGAAGGTTTTGTGGAGATGTTTGGAGGTTAGAAGTGTCCTTGTTTCATACATTAGGGCTATTAAGGACATGTATGATGGAGCTAAGACCCGAGTGAGGATCGTGGGTGGGGACTCGAAACACTTCCCAGGTATGATGGGGTTACACCATAGGTCAGGCCTCAGTCCTTTTCTTTTTGCCTTGGCGATCGACGCATTAACGTGTCACATACAAAGGGAGGTGCCGTGGTGCATGTTATTTGCATATGACATTATATGATTGATGAGACGCGAGGAGGAGTTAACGAGAGGTTAGAGGTTTGGAGGCACATCCTGGAGTCTAAAGGTTTCAAGTTGAGCCAGACCAAGACAAAATACTTGGATTATAAGTTCAGTGGTGTACCTCATGTAGTGGACAAAGATGTGAGTCTTGATTCACAATTTATATCTAGGAGAGAAAGTTTTATATACTTTGGGTCAGAAAAGGGAATAGAGAGATCGTCGAGGATGTTACACATCGTATTGGGGCGGGATGGATGAAATGGAGGATCATTTTTGGGGTTTTATGTGATAACAATGTGCCACTAAAACTTAAAGGTAAGTTCTATCGAGCGGTGGTCAGATTGACTATGTTGTATGGGGCGAAGTGTTGGTCAGTCAAGAACTCCCATGTCCAAGAAGGTGGCTGAAATGAGGATGCTGAAATGGATATGGGGGCACACCAGGTTAGATAGAATTAGAAATGAAGTTATTCGTGACAAGGTGTGCGTGGTCCCTGTGGCGGACAATATGCGGGAGTTGAGACTTAGATGGTTTGGGCATGTGAAGAGGAGAACCAAAGATGCACCAGTGAGGAGGTGTGAGAGGTTTGCTCTGGAGGGCCTAAGGCGAGGTAGAGGCAGGGCGAAGAAGTATTGGGGAGAGGTGTTAGGCAAGATATGACGTTGCTCCAACTTACTAAGGACATGGCTATGGTAGAAAAGCGTGGAGGTTGGAAAATAAGGTTTAGTGTTAGGACAGGTAGTCGAGTGTTGTCCTTTTCGGTAACAGTCGCTTTAGTATGTGATTTTGTGTTATTTGTGTATTCTCGTATCCCTTGACTTCTATGATTACTTGTTATTGATTTTGTGTCGGCCTTCTAATTGTAGTACCTGGTGAAATAGTTTTGTATTTTTACTTCAGTTTTCTAATTGGTATGCTTGTTGTTGTTGCCCTTCCTTTTACCTATTTTAAGGCGAGGGTCTTTCGGAAACCACCTCTCTGCCATCTTGAAGGTAGGGGTAAGGTATGCATACACACTTCCCTACCTAAACTCCACTTGTAGGATTACACTAGGTTTGTTATTGCATTTTTTTTGTATTACATTCGTTTAGTACATCCTTTAAAGGTTTTTATCCCTTTTTATTCTCAATGTGCAAATAATTTTTTGAGTTTTTTTTTTGTTATTACTAAAATTATTGGTACGAATAAATCATTTCAATTAAAAAATTTACTATGCTCAATTATTTTATTTATCAATTTCAGGTACTTAAACTCTTAGTTTCTAACTCAAATATACTTTTAATATAATATATATGTGACTTAACAAATTACTCGTTAAAATAAAGACGCGCGCAGCAAACCTACAGTCTGACTAGTTAGATAATAGTTTAAACAGAGGGGTGAAAAGATTGTATTAATTTCAATAGCATTTGACAGATTGAATTTGATGGATAATTGAATTGCTGATTTTATGGTGAATTTTGCCCAATCTGTCAAAAGCTAATGAAACTAGCAAATCTGTTCATTCTCTATTTAAAGTATATATTATCTAATTAGTATTAACATACGTGTATTGCACGTGTTGCTTTTTTCGATGGATAATTTATTTTTAAATCACGTAAATATAAATATATATTTGGTTTGATGTCGTATTTTAAGTGCCTGAATTTGATGAATAAAATAATTATGCGCAGTAAAAAATTTAATTTTAATAATTTGTTTGTATCAAAAATTTTTATAATAACAACAAAAGTTAAATTTATTTACACTATTAAGAATGAAAGAGAATAAAAGCTTTTAAATGATACTATATTACATGCATCTAATATAAACATATATTTAAAATAGAGGTATATTTATAATATATATTATATAAGTAAAAACTTTGCTCAATTATTTTATTCTAATATTATATATGCTTGAAAATCAAATATTTGTACTTCATAAATAAAATTTATTTATTTTATAGTAAGTCCATATAGAGAAAAAAGAGATAAAAATATATATTTAAGAAAATATTAAAAAGATAAAAGTTGATAATTTAGCGAGTATAGTAGGTATTTGGCCACTAAAATTTTGAAAAATCTATTTGGACGACCTTCTGAGGATTAAAGAAATACTTAAGTGGCATGTCGTTTACAAAGGAAAAAAATATAACTTTATCAGATAATTTAACTATTTGAACAATGGACTAAATCATATGGGATCACTGATAGCGTAATTAACAATTCTGAGACAATTAACAAGGGTTGTGGTGGAGTGATAAATACTCCTTCATTCTTAATTAGGGGTATCGAGTTCGAGTCCCTGAGTATAGAGTTATCTTTATTAGGGAGCACTTTACCCTTGGATTAGTCGGGCTCCAATATGAATACCGAATACCGAGTGAGAAATAAAAAAAAAATCTTAGGTGGGTAATTTGGCGATCTCCTCTTTCAATACCAATCGACTAAATTCAACATGTTAGCCAATAAAGTCTCTAAACGTAAACTAACAACCTATTAATTAATGCTTCTAGTACCCTATCATCTTTGCTGTTTAAGAAGTCAAAATTAAAACTAGATGTATATATTCTTATATATATCAAATATTGAGAAATTGAAATGCTTCTGGAAGCCCTATAATATGTCATTGTTGAGAAATATTTAGCTAGAAAGATGATTTTATTTTTAAGAAAATATAAAGAGATAACTGATTGTGATTTTTGTCAGGAAAGAATTAAAAGATGCACAGTGCAGCTCATACTTCCACTTGCTTTCACTTTCAAACCGTCTCATGTTTTCCGTTTGCTTTGCAACCTCTGAAAGTGATGACTCGATCCATAGGCTAATCGTTGTTCCACGTCTACACTTAAAGCCGCATATGTTGACCTAAACCGATTCCCACAACCACCACGTGGAATTCATTACTCTTGCCACGTGGACGCCCTATACCACGCGGAATATATAATAAATTCATGAGCTTAATTAAGGTTAAACACGTTTCTATTTCAATTTATCGTCTCAATCGTTATAAACTTTTTATAGTCAAATACATATTCGCACATTATATTTTAAGTATTTGTTTTAATATCCAAGCACGAGAATGATTTTATCCACATATTTATTTAAAGAGAAACTGCCAATAGTTATACACGTCTGTAAAATGAAGAATACTTGACGAGAGACTTGTGTTGTGGAAACTTAACATAAAGACTACAGTTAATAATAATAATAATAATGTTAACAGTTATACAATTTTTTCATTTTAACCAAATTTTGTTACAAGATAATGCTGTGAAAGAATTAGTCCATTAAGCGAACTGAACCGGAGCAAATTAAATTAATTTATTGTGATAGACCCGGGGGGTCATTATGAATTAAGACACCGTTCTAGGTTTATTAGTCATAAAAAGACTAATTTTAAATATCTCGATTTTACGTGCGCAGTCCGGAGGTGAAACCGGAAAGCTTTTATGCGAAAATATGAGAAATAGTAATTTCTATAGTTAAAATTTGATTATAATTGACTATGGTCAACATTTGAGTAAACGAACCTGGATCTGTGTTCTGAAGATCTCGTGAGGTCCGCAGTAAAATATGGGACTTGGGCGTATGCCCGGAATCGAATTCCGAGGTCCCAAGACTTAGAAATCAATTTTTGAAAGAAATTATTTCGCTGAATTATTAATGAAATAAAGAAAAGAATTAATGTTTGAAACCATTGGTATCGGGCCCGTATTTTGGTTATGGAGCTCGATACAGATTTGTTATAGTATTTGAATACTAGTTGTGAAATTTGGTGAGAATCAGAGTTTATTTGACGTGATTCGGACGCTCGGTTGAGAAATAATGAACTTTAAGTGTTCTTGAGAAAAATGATGAGTTTTGAGGTTTAATTCATAGTTTTACATGTTATTTTCATGATTTTATCTCACGAGCAAGTCCGTATGATGTTTTTAGACTTGCGTGCATGTTTGGTTCGGAGACCCGAGAGCTCGGGTGAGTTTCGGATAGGCCACGGGATATTTTGCACTTAGAAAATTTGTTGTTTTGCTGTTACTCGTGCCCAGGGAATTAGTGCTTTGCGATCGCATAGCTACATCCGTGATCACGTAGTGTAAAACTTCTGGAGCCCTTTTTTTTGTTCTACGCGAACGCGTGGTCATGCACGCGAACGCGAAGGCCGCCTGGGCCTGACCTTATGCGAACGAGACCATGGCCCATGCGAACGCATAGGGTAACGGACTCGGGGGGCAGTGCATTTGTTCAATGCGAACGCGACCTTAGGGCCGCGAGCGCGATGGTCCAATTCCTAAAGCTACGCGAACGCGGGCAGGGCCACATGAACGCGTAGAAGACCTGTCCTGCTATATAAAAATAATTTTAAAACTCGGGCACAACCTATTTTCACCTATTTTCGAACTACCAAGACCTAGAGGCGATTTTCTTCACACAAATTCATCCCCAAAGTGTTGGTAATCAATTCTAAACTCTACTCTTTCAATTACCCAATGTTTTTCATCACTTTTAAATAAAAAATCAAGAATTTTCATGGTACAAAATTGAGGGTTTGGGTAGAACTAGGGAATTTTGTAAAAATCGAATCTTTACCTCGAATTGAGGTCGGATTTCGAAACTAATTGCATATTCGGGATAGGAGGTGAATGGGTAATCGTAATTTGGTTCGAACTTTGAGTTTGGACCAAGCGGGCCCGGGGTCGGGTTTTGATTTTTTTTTTAGAAAACTTAGAAAAATGCATAATTTTCAGTAAAGTTAGTTCCTTTAACATTAATTAATAATATTAAGTTAATTATGGTTAGATTCGAGTGCATTGGAAGTGAAATTCAAAAGGAAAAGCTATAATTGAGTAGTGAGTGGCTTGCAAATTTGAGGTAAGTGCTTGGTTTAACCTTGACTTGAGGGAATAGGAATCCCCAACTTAATTGTTGTGTGAATTCTCATGTATGTGGTGTATAGGTGAGGTGACAAGTATCTATGCACCACCAAATTATCTGTTAAACATGATCCCTTCCCCGTCTCCAATTTATTTGATTCATGGCTTAATTATTTTATGCTCATTAATGTTTCTATGACTACTTGGCTTTGTTAACCTGTTGATAAGTCTTGGTTCAATTATTTTTGGAAAATGTTGGTTGTTCCCTTGGTTTCATTGTGGTACATAAAGGTTGAGCGGGTTTACATTGTTTTACGAGATATGTATATTCCTGTTGGTTTCATTTTGAGATGATATTGATGAAGTTTATGAGAAAATACAGTTTCTTGTTTATATTTGTTGAGACAAAAATGTTGTGAAAGACTTGGCCTGAATTGTGAGAGTTTTCATAAATAAATTGATATGATATGTCTGGTGGGAGCGGGTTGCACGCCGCAACAAGGAGTAATAAGAGTGGACATGTGGGATCGGGTTTCACGCCAAAACAGGAGCAATAAGGGTGATATATATATATATATATATATATATATATATAGGCAGGAGCAATAAGAGTTGACAGGTGGGAGCGGGTTGCACGCCGCAACAAGGAGCAATAAGGGAGGACACTTATACTTTACTGATTTTAAAAAACAAAGATTTGAGAACTTACTGTTTTACTTTACTATTTTTCATATTTTGTACTACTGTTATTTTAAAGTCAAAGTTTGAAAAATTGGAAATTTATGTGAGAATTGCTTATAGCTGAGACATGAAAAAGGTGGTTGAGTTATTTTAAATCGTTGATACAGTTATTGTTTGTTTATTTTAGGATTTTCTTTTTTCTTTATTTTATATTGTTCCCAAGTTATATTGTAAATGCCACGCCGTAGCATCGTCACTACTTCGTCGAGGTTAGGCTCAACACTTACTCAGTACATGGGGTCAGTTGTACTGATACTACACTCTGCACTCTTTTGTGCAGATCCAGGTACCGTCCAGCGTTAGAGACTTTAGTAGAATTGGCTTGCCTAGCATGTGTGGTGTTAAGCGCCATCACAATCCCTAAGGTCGGGAATTTGGGTCGTGACAAGTTGGTATCAGAGCAGTAGGTTACTTAGGTCTCACAATTCACGAACAAGATTAATAGAGTCTGAATGATCGGTACAGAGACGTCTGTACTTATATCTTAGAGGCTATTGAGTCAGGAAACAACTCCATTTTTATTTATAATCTCTCGTGCGATTCTTGTTATCTAAAATACTAATCGAATACTTTAATTCTCTCGCAGATGGAGATAACTTGTGATTCCTTTTCCGCTGACCAACATTCCGGTCCTCCAGCAGCAGCAGCTCCTACTACGGGCAGAGGTCAAGGTCGCACCAGAGGCCGAGGCAGGGGAAGGACTCAGCCCATTGCTCATATAGCAGTCCCAGCTGTGGAACCCTAGATCGAGATTAATGAAGGGGTTCCATCTCAGAGCGTTCCAGCGGGACCAACTCAGGTTCTGGAGGGGTTTATTCCTACCTCGATACTTCAGGACGCTTTGGTTCGTTTAGTGGGCATTATGGAAAGTGTAGCCCATACTGGAACATTACCTATTGTAGCAACCGTATCTCAGGCTGGAGGAGGGGTCCAGACTCCTGCTACCCACACTCCGATTAAGACTACTCCTCAGGTTCAGACCCTAGCAGCCAATCCAGTTGGGGTAATTAAGCCAATTGTAGAGGTGCCGCCTGTTGATGGGGAAACTATGTCCACCGATGCTTTGTGGATGTTGGACATGTTCATTAAGTTATTTCCTATTCATTTCAGTGGTGAGACTTCAGAGGATCCTCAAGAATATCTAGAAGTCATGAGGTATTGCGGAATATGGGTATTTTAGAGAACAATGGGGTCAATTTTGCTGCCTTTCAGATGACTGGTTCCACCAAGAAATGGTGGAGGGATCACTTGTTGACTATACCAGCTGGGTCGCCTGCTTTGACTTGGGATCAGTTTTCTCACCTCATTTTGGAGAGGTTTTTGCCTGTTACTACTCGAGAGGAGAAGCGTCGCCAATTTGAGCGACTTCAGCAGGGCAGCATGACCGTGACACAGTATGAGAATCATTTCGTGGATTTGTCTAGGCATGCTATTCGTTTATTGCCCACAGATAGAGAGAGGGTCAGACGGTTTATTGAGGGCCTTGCCCAGCCCATCAAGTTGCAGATGGCCAAGGAGACAGGGATCAAGATTTCTTTTCAGAATGCAACTAATGTGGCTAGGAGAGTTGAGTCAGTTCTTGGAATGGGAGGTTAGGGGTCAGACAAAAGACCTCGCCATTCTGGTGGTTTCAGTGGTGCCTCATTTGGAGGTGGGGGTTCATTTAGCAGAGGCCAGTCTTCCAGGCCGTTCCATTCGGCACTTCAAGCTTCACATGGTAAATCAGGCGGTCGTGGCTCTTATATGCCTCCTTCTGCTCAGCTAGTCTTCAGTGCACCATCAGCTCCTAGCAGAGCACTTCCTCTGCAGAGTTATTATCGTGGTCAGCTGACTCGTCATAAGGAGGGGTGTTTTAAGTGTGGTGAATATGGGCATGTTCGGAGAGCTTGTCCAAATTTTCTGGGTAATCAACATCAGTACCAGGGTTCCCGTGCTATAGTTCCAGCACCACCTGCCCAGCCAGCCAGGGGTAGGGGTCAGGCAGTTAGAGGTAGAGGCCAGAATGTTAGAGGTGGAGGTAAGGTAGCTAGGGGTGGAGGCCAGCCCGCTAAAGGTGGAGGTCCTCCCAGAGATGTGGTTCAGGATGGCGGGGCCTAACCCCGATTATATGCATTTCCATCCAGGCCTGAGGCGGAGTCCTCTGATGCTGTTATTACAGGTATCATCTCAGTTTGTGATAAAGTTGCGTCAGTTTTATTTCATCCGGGGTCTACTTATTCTTATGTTTCATCCTATTTTGCCTCGTATTTGATTGTGCCCTGTGATTCCTTGAGTGTTCTTGTTTATGTGTCTACACTGGTAATGGATGCTATTGTGGTATATCGTGTGTATCGTTCATGCGTAGTAGTCATTGAGGGTCTTGAAACTAGTGTGGATCTTTTGCTTCTAAACATGGTCGATTTCGATGCTATATTAGGCATGGATTGGTTGTCTCCTTATTATTCCATCTTTGACTATCACGCCAAGACAATTACGTTAGCTTTGTCGGGGTTGCCTCGATTAGAATGGAAAGGGACTCCTGGTCATTCTCCCAGCGGAGTGATTTCATATGCCAAGGATCGTCGCATGTTTGAGAAGGGATGTTTGGCTTATTTGGCTCATATTCGTGACTCCGATGTTGAGGTTTCTTCTATGAAGTCAGTTCCTATCGTTCGTGAGTTTCCTGAGGTATTTCCTGCAGGCCTGCCGAGGATGCCGCCCGACATGGATATTGATTCTTGTATTGATGTGGCTCCTGGCACTCAGCCCATTTCCATTCCTCCATATCGAATGGCCCCACCATAATTGAAAGAACAGTTGCAAGACTTGCAGGATAAGGGTTTCATCAGGCCTAATGTCTCGCCTTGGGGTGCACCAGTTTTGTTTGTGAAGAAGAAGGATGGGTCGATGAGAATGTGTATAGATTACCGACAATTGAATAAAGTTACTATCAAGAATAAATATCCATTGCCGAGAATTGATGACTTATTTGATCAACTTCAGGGTGCTAGGTTATTTTTGAAAATTGATTTGAGATTGGGCTACCATCAGTTGAAAATTAGGGAATCCAATGTTCCTAAGACAGCCTTTCGGACGAGGTATGGGCATTATGAATTTCTGGTCATGTCCTTTGGATTAACTAATGCTCCAGCAGCCTTTATGGATTTGATGAATTGAGTTTTCAAGCCTCATCTAGACTCTTTCCTGATCGTGTTCATTGATGACATTCTTATATACTCCCGCAGTCGGGAAGAACATGAGCAACACCTCCGTATAGCGCTCCAAACTTTGAGGGATAATCAGTTGTATGAAAAGTTTTTAAAATGTGAGTTCTAGTTTGATTCAGTAGCTTTCTTGGGTCATATCGTATTAGCTGAGGGTATTCAGGTAGATCCTAAGAAGATAGAGGCAGTCAAGAAGTGGCCTAGACCCACTACAGCCACAAAGATCAGGAGCTTCTTGGGTTTGGCAGGTTACTACCGTCGTTTTGTGGAGGGGTTCTCTTCCATAGCAGCCCCAATGACTAAATTGACTCAGAAAAGTTCCCCATTTAAATGGTCAGACGAGTGCGAGGCGAGCTTTCAGAAGCTCAAGACAACCTTGACTTCAGCACCGGTGTTGGTGTTACCATCAGATTCAGGTTCTTTCACGTTGTATTGTGATGCTTCTCGAGTTGAACTTGGAGCAGTATTGATGCAGGATGACATGGTGATTGCGTATGCGTCTCGGCAGTTGAAAGTCCATGAGAAGAATTATAATGTTCATGACTTAGAGTTGGCAGCCATTGTTCATGCATTGAAGATTTGGAGGCACTATCTTTATGGCGTGATGTGTGAGGTTTTCACAGATCATCGTAGTCTCCAATACTTGTTCAAGCAAAAGGATATAAATTTGAGGCAGCAGAGATGGTTAGAGTTATTGAAAGATTTTGATGTCACCATATTATATCATCCAGGGAAGGTCAACGTGGTGGCCGATGCATTGAGTAGAAAGGCAATGAGTATGGGCAGTCTTGCGTACATTCCAGTCGGTGAAAGACTGTTAGCTTCAGACATTCAGACTTTGGCTAATCAGTTCGTGAGGTTGGATATTTCGCCCAGCAGTGTTCTAGCTTGTACAGTCGCTCGGTCTTCTTTAATTGAGCGTATCATAGAACGACATGATGATGACCCGCAATTGATGGTCCTTCGGGACACAGTTTGGCACGGTGGTGCCAAGCAGGTTACAATTGGAGATGACGGTGTTTTGAGGATGCAGGGTCGTATATGTGTGCCTAAAGTTGATGGCCTTCATGAGTTGATCCTTGAGGAGGCTCACAATTCTAATTATTCTATACACCCAGGTGCAACCAAAATGTACCAAGACTTGAGGCAGCATTATTGGTGGAGAAGGATGAAAAAGGACATTGTTGCGTGTGTGGCTCGTTGCTTAAATTGTCAACAGGTAAAATATGAGCATCAGAGACCGGGTGGTTTGCTTCAGCAGATAGATATTCCTGAGTGGAAGTGGAAGCATATCACTATGGACTTCGTTGTTGGGCTCCCACAAACCTAGAGGAAATTTGACGCAATTTGGATTATTATGGATAGGCTGACTAAATCAGCACATTTCATTCGAGTGGAAAGTACTTATACTTCGGAGCGGTTGGCATAGATATATATTCTAGAGATTGTTCATCTTCACGGTGTGCTCGTGTCTATCATTTCTGATCGAGGTACGCAGTTTACTTCGCACTTTTGGAGGGCATCAACGTGAGTTGGGTACCCGAGTTGAGTTGAGCACAACATTTCATCCTCAAACTGACGGGGCAATCCGAGCGTACTATTTAGATTCTGGAGGACATGCTCTGCGCTTGTGTTATTGACTTTGGAGGTTCTTGGGACCAGTTCTTGCCGTTAGCAGAGTTTGCTTATAATAATAGTTATTAGTCGAGCATTCATATGGCTCCTTATAAGGCATTATATGGTAGACGGTGTAGATTTCCAGTTGGATGTTTTGATCCGGGAGAGGCTCGGTTATTAGGTACAGAATAAGTTCAGGAGGCCTTAGATAAGGTCAAGATTATTCAGGAGAGACTTCGTGCAGCTCAATCTAGGCAAAAAAGTTATGCCGATCGTAAGGTTCGTGATGTGGAATTCATGGTTGGATAGAGAGTATTGCTTCGGGTATCGCCCATGAAGGGTGTTATGAGGTTTGGGAAAAAGGGCAAGTTGAGCCCTAGGTATATCGGGCCGTTTGAGATTCTTGATAGTGAGGGAGGTAGCTTATAGGCTTGCGTTTCCTCCAGGGTTATCCTTAGTTCATCCGGTATTCCACGTGTCTATTCTCCGAAAATATCATGGTGACCTGTCCCACGTGTTAGATTCCAGCTCTGTCCAATTGGACAAAGACTTCACTTATGAGGAGGAGCCAGTAGCCATTTTAGACCGGCAAGTTTGTCAGTTGAGGTCTAAGAGTTTTCCTTCAGTTCGAGTGCAATGGAAAGGTCAGCCCATTGAGGCAGCTACTTGAGAGTCCGATTCGGACATGCAGATTAGATATCCATATTTGTTGGCCAATTCAGGTAATTTTCTATGTCCGTTCGAGGACAAACGTTTGTTTTAGAGGTGGAGATTGTGATGACCCAAGGGGTCATTTTATGAATTAAGACTCCTTTCTAGGTTTATTAGTCATAAAAAGATTAATTTTAAATACCTCGATTTGCGTGCGCAGTCCTTGCGCGAAACCGGAAAGCTTTTGTGTGAAAATATGAGAAATAGTAATTTCTATTGTTAAAATTTGATTATAATTGACTTTGGTCAACATTATGAGTAAAAGGACTCATATCTCTGTTCTGACGATCTCGGAAGGTCCGCAGTAAAATATGGGACTTAGGCGTATGCCCGGAATAGAATTCCGAGGTCCCAAGCCTTAGAAATCAATATTTGAAAGAAATTATTTTGCTGAATTATTAATGAATTAAAGAAAAGAATTAATGTTTGAAACCATTGGTATCGGGCCCATACATTGGTTGTGGAGCCCGATACAGATTTGTTATAGTATTTGAATACTATCTGTGAAATTTGGTGAGAATCGGAGTTTATTTGACGTGATTCGGACGTGTGGTTGAGAAATAGTGAACTTTAAGTGTTCTTGAGAAAAATGATGAGTTTTGAGGTTTAATTCATATTTTACATGTTATTTTCATGATTTTATCTCACGAGCAACTCCGTATGATATTTTTAGATTTGCGTGCATATTTTTTTATCCCCGAGGGCTCGGGTGAGTTTCAGATAGGCCACGAGTTGTTTTGCACTTAGAAAATTTGTTGTTTTGCTGTTACTGGTGCCCAGGGAATTAGTGCTTCGCGATCGCATAGCTACATCCGCGATCGCGTAGTGTAAAACTTCTGGGGGCCTTTTTTTTGTTCTACGCGAACGCGTGGCCATGCACGCGAACGCGAAGGCCGCCTGGGCCTGACCTTATGCGAAAGAGAGCATGGCCCACACGGACGCATAGGGTAACAAACCGGAGGGGGGGGGGGAGTGCATTTGTTCAATGCGAACGCGACCTTAGGGCCGCGAACTCGATGGTCCAATTCCTAAAGCTACGCGAACGCGGGTAGGCTCATGCGAACGCGTAGAAGGCCTGTCCAACTATATAAAAACAATTTTAAAACTCGGGCAGAAACTATTTTCACCTATTTTCGAACTACCAAGACCTAGAGGCGATTTTCTTCACACAAATTCATCCCCAAAGTGTTGGTAATAAATTCTAAACTCTACTCTTTCAATTACCCAATATTTTTCCATCACTTTTAAATCAAAAATAAAGAATTTTCATGGTAAAAAATTGAGGGTTTGGGTAGAATTAGGGAATTTTGTAAAAATTGAATCTTTTCTCCGAATTGAGGTCGTATTTCGAAACTAATTGCATATTCAGGCTCGGGGGTGAATGGGTAATCGTAATTTGGCCTGAACCCCGAGTTTGGAACAAACGAGCCCGGAGTCGGGTTTTGACTAATTTTGAGAAAACTTAGGAAAAAGCATAATTTTCAGTAAAGTTAGTTTCTTTAACATTAATTAATAATATTAAGTTAATTATGGTTAGATTCCAGTGCATTAGAGGTGAAATTCAAAATGAAAAGCTATAATTGAGCAGTGAGTGGCTTGCGAATTTGAGGTAAGTGCTTGGTTTAACCTTGACTTGAGGGAATACGAATCCCCAACTTAATTGTTGTGTGAATTTGCATGTATGTGGTGTATAGGTGAGGTGACGAGTATCTATGCACCACCAAATTATCTGTTAAACATGATCCCTTCCCAGTCTCCAATTATTTGATTCATGGCTTAATTGTTTTATGCTCATTAATGTTTCTATGACTACTTGGCTTTGTTAACTTGTTGATAAGTCTTGGTTCAATTATTTTTGGAAAATGTTGGTTGTTCCCTTGGTTTCATTGTGGTACATAAAGGTTGAGCGGGTTGACATTGTTTTACAAGATATGTATGTTCCTTTTGGTTTCATTTTGAGATGATATTGATGAAGTTTATGAGAAAATACAGTTTCTTGTTTATATTTGTTGAGACAAAAATGTTGTGAAAGGCTTGGCCTGAATTGTGAGAGTTTTCATAAATAAATTGATATGATATGTCTGGTGGGAGCGGGTTGCACGCCGCAACAAGGAGTAATAAGAGTGGACATGTTGGATCGGGTTTCACGCCAAAACAGGAGCAATAAGGGTGATATATATATATAGGCAGGAGCAATAAGAGTTGACAGGTGGGAGCGGGTTGCACGCCGCAACAAGGAGCAATAAGGGAGGACACTTATATTTTACTGATTTTAAAAAACAAAGATTTGAGAACTTACTGTTTTACTTTACTATTTTTCATATTTTGCACTACTGTTATTTTAAAGTCAAAGTTTGGAAAATTGAAAATTTACATGAGAATTGGTTATAGCTGAGACATGAAAAAGGTGGTTGAGTTATTTTAAATAGTTGATACAGTTATTGTTCGTTTATTTTAGAATTTCCTTTTTGCTTTATTTTATATTGTTCCCAAGTTATATTGTAAATGCCCCGCCGTAGCCTCGTCACTACTTCGTCGAGGTTAGGCTCGGCACTTACTCAGTACATGGGGTCGGTTGTACTGATACTACACTCTGCACTCTTTTGTGTAGATCCAGGTATCGTTCAGCGTTAGAGACTTTAGTAGCGGTTGTCGCGCCCCCTTTTTTCCCTTCGCGGGGAGATTGGGTCCAGGACATTTGGGTCGAGGTAACTCTTTCCTTTTTGGGAAAGGGGTTTGCATATTTGGAGAGTCGCCACCTAACGATTTTAACGGTGCGTTAGGGCACCTAAGGGGTTCATTTACAAACTACGTTGCTAACTAGAAATTGGGTAAGGGCTTGAAATTATCCCAAGGGGAAGGTGTTAGGCAACCCTTAAGATCCACAAGTGTGGTTCCCGGCCAAATAGTTTCGTGAATTTGTACAATTTAACAAATAACAAGTAAGGGGGCTCAAGTAAAAGGGGATTTTAAATATTAAGCAAGCAAGTGTTTGGAAAATAATTATAGAACGGCTAAGTTTGAAAAGAGTTATAATCTAACATTTAAAGGAAGGGATGTCCTAGGTTTGAAATAATATGGATCACATCAATGCAATACCCGGTATGACATTCCTCAGAGAGGGGCTACACGTGGTATTAGCGCATCGGTCATTATATCCATATTCTACCCTTTTCCACCCCGTGAAAGTAATTAAAGCGTGTGTTGGTCACGAACTCTATTGCGTGCTATTACTCGTTCCATCATATCGGTCCTGGAGAAGGTTATGATTATTATCCTAATGTGAAGTACTAGGTAGACCCTCAAGTTTAAAGGTAAAATTCTAAAGTGACAAGTAAAAAAACATATTGGACTGCAGTAAGTGGGAACACATAAGGCATATAAGAGGCTCAAGTTTACCTCCACAGATTATGCACATAATTAGCACGACTCAAACACATATAAGGGCAGTATTGTTAATTGAGGTCCTGAGACATGATGTCTAGGTGAATTCAGAGAATAAACAGGTAATTATTGCTTGGGGTTCTTGATTAGTTTGCCTACTGATTAAAAGAACCTTTTAACATTAAGCAACACACACAAAAGAAGCAGGTTTCCAGATTTTTATCACCTAAGGCTTGCCTAGGCGTGGGACAGTGTTGGTTGCCAAGATTATTTAAAAGAACTGTTGTAAATTTTTTTTACCTAAACATGCTATTCTAGGTTATTCACAACACATAAATTATTACTGGTTGGTTACGAGAATTAAGTGAGACTGTTCATACTTCTTATGGGCATCAATAATTAGACTAAGTGTACTTGGGCGATTAGGACCTTACAACATGATATCTAATGCACAAGTAGAGATGCATATACCGGATCCCTAAGCATGGTTTCTAAATGCGGAATGATGCATATGCAGGACCCTTAAACATGACTTCTAAATGTACAGTAGCCACAACATTAATCATAACTTCAGAAGATACTGAAGATGACGTGTTTATTAGCGTTATTTGATCTCAAAACAGGATCTCTAAGTGACAACATTTTAAATACAGTTTCAGGAAACGCCAAATAGCTAGTTCATTAATGTTGTTTAGCCTTAAAACAGGATTTCTAGGCGTCATGGCAGTGATAGTGGAGAACATCATTGGCTTTCCTAGCAAGTGTGGTGTTAGGCGTCATCACGATCTCTAAGGTTGAGAATTTGGGTCGTGACATTTATAGTGTCAATTCAAGGCCTCGTATAGAAATACAAGGCAAGGTTGTATAGAATAGATTCTTATGCTCCGATTCTTCTCCGGATCCCGCGCATAACGAAAGCTTAGTACACCGAACTGCCCTTTATGATGTCAATTCAAACAACTGGTTGGCCATAACCATTTACATCCATACACTGCATGTGGAGAGCACAAAGAGAGACAACTAATAATATGCCAACGCTCTAATGAGACAAATTAAAGGATGGAAAATTGTTCATTTCGTTGTTAATAAGAAAGTGATCATTGAATGAAAAGAAAACTATATACTATTTAATTATCCCTTAATGATCAAGTACAAAAAGTAACTAAGAGCACCAACGTCATGACTCATAACTCATATTGGGCGATTTGGCTTCATGCATTATCATATTCGTCATCCCAATATAACAACACCAAATTTATATCTTGGAATATCTTGTTAACTTTTGGTGGGCTCCTCCTCCTGTTATAATTTGCTGTTCTAAAATGTTTATTTTTTATGTTTTCTTCCACGAGCTTCCCAGAAATATTCGCATTTGGAATTATTTGTTTGTCAAACCAAGAATGACAATCGGATTGTATAGGATTTAATTTTATCTTCTGCTAACTTATAAGCTATATAAATATAGCAATATGGAGTTTATTAGAAAACGAATTAACGTTCCACTGAAATAGAACATAGAAAATGCAAGGTTATGTTTTTCGATCAACTATTTGATAACTTACACTAAATCAAGCATCTATTTTATTTTTTGATTGTTTTACTTAATTTAATTGGCATTTCTAAACTACATTTTATCCATAACCAGTCCTTCGCCATAAAAGTGAAAATCAACTTCTGAATTAAAACTTATGCGTTCTTTCAGTAAACGTGATTGTATAATATACTAAAAATTTATTTAAAATTTTAAAATAAAATATGTTGTATATATACAACGCTTGGAGAAATTAACAATAGGGATAGTACCCCAAAAAAGTGTCATCAAGAACTCATAATTTCTCTAGTCTTATACATTTTTTTTTGGGTGCAATTTGCATGCAGTGAAATAAATGATTGCAGACCGTGGGGGGTCAGGATTCTGGCTGTCTCTACTTATCCACCGCCCAACTATTTCTTGACTCTCGTCATTCATTTGTCTTTTTCAAGTGCATGTATTAATTGAAATGACTAAGGCAATATACGGATCAGACTTAAGTTTTACTCAACCCATTCCAAAATGAACAAACAAACGAAAATGACATCAATTTAAGAACTTTGCTGTTAGGTGAGCTTCAACTATTGATGAGACCTCTGATATATATGAGCATAAAAAGGATTGAAGATTGAGATTCTCAACTTAACAATCGATATAGTGAAACATTAGTATAAGGACTAGCTGCGTGCCTTGATATTGATGTTTCACTGTTTTGAAAAAGGGTTGTAAAAAATTTCTAAGGTTGGATCTTTATATAAAACGAAATTGGCGTTAAATTAACTTCATCTGAACACAATTTTCTGAAAGTTGGAGTGCATCATCCTTGCTGCTTGCCAACCAGACATGTTATAAATTTGGTTGGTGTATCAAACTTCTTGCCTTCCTCTTATTTAAAGTATAATTTATCGGAGGCAAAAGTTAAATGTGCATGGGACAACTGATAAAAAAATAATAATGATAATTAACATTGTTGAGGAGTAGAGTTCCTTACGAGAGGGGTATTTTAAACAAAACACACACATGTGAGAGACATGATGAGTGGTGGTTAAGTTGTTAAGTACTGTTGTACATTGTAATTGTATTTGTGCATTAAGAAATGAAATCATTTTCTGCTTCTTCCTCTCTATTCTCCGAATCCTCTAGATTTTAGGGTTCAAATTGTTCATGCAAATCTAGATTCTATCATGGTATCAGAGCGGGTCGTTGCAATTGTGATGAAAATTTGTAAGATCTGAACATCGAACATTGTTAGAAGCTTGAATTCAATCGGCAACGGGAGAAACGTTGAGTCTTCAAATTGATCACAATCATCCTATGTTTTTAGCAGCTACAGATACGCCTTGGAAATTCATCGCATGATTTCAAGCTCAACGGACCTGAAAATTATGGTTTGTGGAGTAGATCGATGTGCATGGCACTTTTGGTGAAGAACAAGCTAAGGTTCATAGAAGGAACCGTCTTGAAAAGCTCTTACAAAGGAGAATGGCGAATCAACGGAAAAGATGAACGCGGTTGTTCTCTCATGGATAGGACACACAGTCTCTGCAGAATTACAATCGAGTATCATTTATGCATCAAATGCAAAAACAGTATGGAATTAGTTCAAGGGAGTTTTGATAAATCTAATCTCACTCTTTTCTACCTTCTATGGATACGAATTGGATCATTAAAGCAAGGTACTGACTCTGTAACATTATACTATATAAAAATGAAAGACCTTTGGGATGAAATTGGCATGTTAGTTCCGACACCTGGTTGTGATTGTGAAGAGACTAGGTCTTTCATTGAGCCATTTAAAAATCTGTGTTTACTGCAGTTCCTAGTTGGCCTTAGTGAAAGTTACAGTTAAGTAAGAAGTCAGATATTTCTTAAGACACCAATGTTGATCGTAAACTAGGCTTAATTATGATGGAAGTGCTTATGACTGTAAGGGCTCACTAAGAGCTAAGTGTGCTTTAGTAAATAGGGAGCCCTTAACTATGATGGAAGGACATAATCAAGGATATAAGGCTAAGAAGATTGGGATAATTTGCGAGCATTTTGGATATAAAGGACACCTCAAAGAAAATTGTTACATAATTATAGTGTATCCTCCTGACTTTATAAACAAGAAGCAACAATAGGGCCAAGGAAACAGAGGTTATGCAAATATGATATCAGATGAGACTACACATTCTTCTTAGAGCCAACCATAGGGACAATTTTTCACTGAAATCCAGTACAAACAAATATTAGAGCTTCTGAAGAAAACACCTGCAGGTGATGGTCGTACACTTATGGCAGGTATAACCACATTAGTGTCCAATGCATCCTTTTGTGAATGGATGATAGATACATGGCCATTTCATCATATTACATGTCATAAGGAGATTTTGCCTGACTTAGAGATTATTAAGAAGCAAAGAAATCATAAGGTGCAGGTTCCAACAAGTAGCAAGTGCTAAGTAACACACAAAGGAAATGCTTCTATCCTAGGAGGTTGTGAACTAAATGATGAGTTATATGTTTCATATTTTAAGTTTAATCTATTGTCAGTCTCCAAATTGAACAAGGAGTTGAAATGTTGTGCTCTATTCTTCCTCGACTTTTGTGTATTGCACGGTCTTTACTATGGGAAAATGATGGGGATTGGTAGGGTGTATTGTGGACTTTATGTTCTCAAGTGGAGAGACAAACCTGTAGCAGCAACGGTTACCAAGGAGACTGATGAATCCAACCTTTGGCACATGAGATTAGGACATCCATCAATAAATAGCAATGGAACACATTTCTGTCTTGAAGAATAAAGTAGTAGACACCCTGCGGCATAACTGTGAAGTGTGTCCTTTAGCTAAGCAAAATAGATTGAAGTTTCTTCTTTGTAGTAGCAAAATTGACTGTATTTTAAGCTTATTCATCTTGATGTTTGTGGTCCTCACAAGTTACCTACATATGATAGAAAACATTACTTCCTTACAATTGTGGGTGATTTTAGTGGGTATACCTGGGTGTGCTTATTGCAGTCAAAGTTTGAAGTTGTAACGGTGTTGAAAGATTTCCGTATAATGATAAAGACTCAATTTGACATGAATGTGAAAGTGTTGAGGTCTGACAATGGGAAAGAGTTCTTTAACTCTAGATGCAATGAGTTGTTAGCATCTTTAGGCATTGTGCATCAAATAGTTGTCCTTGCACACCCCAATAGAATATGGTGGTGGAAAGGAAAAAGGAAACATAGGCACATACTTGAAGAAGCCAAAGCATTAAACTTTCAAAGTTCTCTACCTAGCAGATTCTGGAAGATTGCATTAAAACAGCTGTATATCTGATCAACAAGTGGTCTACATCTCTATTACAAGGAAATTATCCTTATGAGTTAGTGTATAATAAACCACTTGTTATTGATCACTTGAAGGTGTTTGGATGTTTATGCTTTGCTATAAATTCACCAAAGGGAGACAAGTTTACAAAGAGGGCAAGAAAATCAGTCTTTATAGGGTACTCAGAAGTTCAGAAAGGGTATAGGTTGTTTGGCTTAGAAACTAAAACTATCTTTGTGAGAAGAGATGTCATTTTTGGAGAACACATCTTTCCTTTCAGAGAGAATGCAACCACTTCAGAAGGCTTCCTTCTTACACAAGTATTTGTGCCAGTACAACCTGACTCCTCGTCACCTACACCTACTACTGACTTACAGGAATCACACACAGCCACAAATGCTCACATTCAATCTATAGACACCACTCCAGTCCTAGGATATATTAGTACACATGCTGTAGAAGGAGTGGATATTGACCATGCAACTCAAAATACAAAAACAATTGAGGTTGAGCATGAAGTGCAAGATACCTCAACTGAATTGATCCCAGACACTGAACCAGAGATCCCTGTTGTTCCTGACACCAGTATGCTGGAACCTATTGATGCTTAAGGTTCTAGGAAAACCACTCGAACCTCAAAACCACCAATTTGGCTAAAAGACATAGTAGGATATCAAGCATACTTGCAGGCTTTCTCAGTCGAAGTTGAACCTAGTACTTTTCAGCAGGCTTCCACTGATAGTAGATGGGTTGCATCTATGCAATAGGAGATCAAGGATCTTGAGGACAATAATACTTGGAGATAGTGGAATTACTATCTGTGAAGAAGGCCATTGGGTCAAAATGGGTATACAAAATTAGATACAAGGCTAATGGAGAGGTAGAAAAATACAAAGCGGGGGTGGTTGCCAAAGGATATAAACAAAAGGAAGGGCTGGACTACCATGACACATTTTCCCCTATAGCAAAGATGGTCACAGTCAGGACTATTATAAGCATAGTTGTTGCCAGGGGCTGGCTTTTATATCAAATGAATGTTAGCAATGCCTTCCTACAAGTAGATCTCTATGAGGAGGTTTATATGCAGTTGCCTCGGGGATTTCATAAGCATGGGGAGTTGAAAATGTGCAGGTTTATAAAATATATCTATGGCCTCAACCAGGAATCTAGACAATGGAACATAAAGCTCACCGATGCACTAGTTCAGAGTGGCTACAAACAAAGTGCATTTGATCACTCATTTTTCACAAAGCAGCAAGGAAATGATATTGTAACGACCCGATCAGTAGTTTTGAGATTTAAAGCCCCATTCCCTCATTCACTGCTCGTTTTATGCTTAATAGTTGCTATGTGACTTGTCGGGGTAGCTAGTTCAGGTTCAGAGAGGTTTCAGAATGAGTTGAGACACTTAGTCTCAAGGTTGGAAGCTCAAGTTGAAAAGGTTGATCGGATGTTGAATTCTATGTAAATAGCTATGAATTGGATTTTTGATAGTTCTGTTAGCTCTGTTGGGTAATTTTGAACTTAGGACTCTGGATAGTTATTTGAAGGTCCATAGTTGAATTAGGCTTGAAATGACGGAAGTTGGAAATTTAGAAGTTTGACCAAGAGTGGACTTTGTGGTTACCGAGGTAGAATTGAGGTTCCGAGAGTTGAAGTAGGTATGTGGTATCATGTGTGACTTGTATGCAAAATTTGAGGTCAATCGGACATGATTTGATAGGTTTCGACATCGAATGTGGAAGTTAGAAGTTCAAAGGTACATTAGGCTTGAATCGATGCGCGATTCGTAGTTTTAACATTGTTTGATGTTTTTTGAAGGCTTGACTAAGTTTGTATTATGTTTTAGGAACTATTGGTATATTTGTTTGAGTTCATGGGGGCCTCGGGTGGATGCCGGGTGGTTAACGGATGAAAAATGGGACTTAGAGCATTGCTGAAGCTGGGAGCCTTTTGGTGTGATCGCACATGCGAGGGTATTGGTTGCAGGTGCGGCTGATGCAGCGCAAGTGCAGAGCTGGGCTAGCCTGGGGTGTGACGTAGGTGCGAGGGGTCTTCCGCATCTGAGAGCCCGCAGGTGCGAGCAAGGCTCCATAAATGCGGAGAAGTAGAGGGAGGGTAGGTTGGCTTCGCAGAAGCGGGTCGAGGGTCGCGGAAGCACTTCTGCAAGTGTAGAACTTTGAGCGCAGGTGCAGACTCTGTGGACTTATGTGAATTTCGCAGAAGCAGAACTCCTATCGCAAAAGCGATTCCGCAGGTGTAGATATTTGGCCCGCAGGTGCGAAAGCACTGGGCAGTGTTTAAAATACGAGGGTTCTGTGATTTTCATCATTTTGGACATTTCAAGCTCGGGCTTAAGCGATTTTTGAGTGGGATTTCGAAGGGATTCTTGAGGTATGTCACTTGTGGTTAATTTTATTCAATAATTATGCTTCCCCATTGAATTTTCCACCTAGTTTGTGTGCTTTTGAGGTGTAATTTTGGAAGTTAGAGGCTAGGGATTTGGAAAGCCTGATTCAGGGATTTGACTACCGATTTGGTATCGGATTTTGGTAAATTTGGTATGTTTGGACTTGTGGTTGAATGAGATTTTGGATTTTTGTAACTTTTATTAGATTTTGAGACGTGGTCCCGGGGCCGACTTTTGAGTTGACTTTCGATTAAGGACTTAGTATTTTCTTATGGAATTAATCCTTTAGCTCATGTTGATTGTATCGAACTCATTGTGGCTAGATTCGAGGCATTTAGAGGCCGTTTCGTGAGGCAATGGCTTGTTGGAGTAGAGTTTTGCGCAATTTGAGGTAAGTAACACTTCTAAGCTTGGTTCTGAGTGTATGAAACCCCGAATTACGTGCTATGTGATTGATGTTGAGGTGACGCGCATACTAGGTGACGGGCGTATGGGCGTGCACTATAGAAATTGTGATTTAGTCGATTCCCCGTAATTGCGTAGCTATTTTATCTAAACATTTTTGTTGTACCCTATGTGTTAGAGCACTTGAGCTCTAATTTATACTAGAAATCATGTTTAGACTATATGCTGGTACTATTAGGACCCACAACGGTCGCTCTTTGCTGTTGAGTTATTTATTTAATTGCAGTTGTGTACTCAGTCAGATTCATCATTATGTGTCATATCTCAGTCTCTGTTATCGTATATTGTCACATCCCGTACCATTGATTAGGGCTGCTTAGCATGAGTGTTGTGAGCCCGACAGACTAGAGAGATTGGTGTGAGTTGGGGCCTGAGTGCCGTGCTATGAGTGATATATATATATATATATATGTGTGTGTGTGTGTGTGTGTGTGTGTGTGTGTGTGTGTGTGTGTGTGTGTGTGTGTGTGTGTGTGTGTGTGTGTGTGTGTGTGTGTGTGTGTGTGTGTGTGTGTGTGTGTGTGTGTGTGTGTGTGTGTGTGTGTGTGTGTGTGTGTGTGTGTGTGTGGATCGGGTTGCACGTCGCAACAAGCCTTATGGCTATACATCTGTGGATCAGGTTGCACGCCACAATAAGCCTTACGGCTATATATACGTGGATCGGCTTGCAAGACGCTACAAGTCTTATGGCTATATATGTGTTGATCCGGTTGCACGCCGCAATAGGCCTTATGGCTATATGTAGATCGGGCGGCACGCCGCATTAGGTATTGTACAATGCTGAGTGATTGAGTGTGGCGAGCGAAAATTAAGATGGACAGATTGAGTGGTCTGAGAGTGTGAGCACTTGGGATTTCATTGTGTTGCGTCACATACGGTATTCACATTGGCATGTAGCTATAGAGACGTCATACTTTTCTTATCAGTCACACTTGGCATATTTTATATGTGCTAAACTTAACTATTGAACCTAGAAGCATGCCTACTTTCTTGTATCGTTAAACTTTGTATCTTTACTACATTGTTTGAGCTCGCCAGTGCTTTCAGACCATAGGTTAGACTTGTTACTTATTGAGTTGGTTGTATTCACGCTACACCCTATACTTCGCGTGCAGATCCAGGTATTTCTGAGAACGGGGGTTGCTGATTTCTGGTGTTTCATCGGTTCAGAGATCATCGATGTAGCTGCCTTGGCGTCCGTAGACCTTGACTCTCCTTATTTATCTTTTAGTCTTGTTTATACTGTTATACTTTCCTAGGCAATGTTCCTTTTGTTAGACCATGTTGTTATGTAGATGCTCATGTACTCCGTGACACCTGGATCTTTTGGGAGAATTTTGTACTGAGTTACGATGTTTATATTCAGTTTTTACGAAATTCTTACTTATTTAAACCTATTTCTGTATGTTTGGGATTTAAAAATGTTGATATGCGTGAGACGTCGGCTTGCCTAGTACCATGATAGGCCCTATCACGACATGTCGAGTTTTGGATCGTGACAGAGGTGGTCATCATACTAGTGTATGTTGATGATTTACTTATTACTGGAAGTTGTTCCAGCTTAGTCAATGACAATTCTGCATAGCAATTAGCAAGTTCAAAGTCAAGGACTAGGCCAATTGAGATATTTTCTGGGAATTGAGGTCTCAAGGTCAAAAAGGGGGATCTTACTCACTCAAAGGAAATATGCTCTAGAGTTAATTTCATATGCAAGCTTAAGTGGTGCAAAAGCAGTTGCAACTCCTATAGAGTTTAATGAAAAATTGACAACAGTGGAGTATGATATATGTGTTAGGAAGATAGGTGATTCAGAGTTAAGAGATAATTTAGCATATCAAATGTTAATAGGGAGGTTGTATACCTAACTATCACCAGGCATGGCATAAGTTTTGCAGTTCAAACTTTGAGTCAATTCATGCAAAATCCCAAACAATCACACATGGAGGCAACATTAAGAGTGGTAAGGTATATCAAAGGGGCACCAGGACTGGGGTTATTGATGGAGGCAGGAGCCATTGATCATCTTAGTGCATATTTTGATTCATATTGGACATCATGCCTCAATACAAGGAGATTTGTGACAAGTTATGTTTTAAATTAGGTAATTCTTTGATATCATGAAAACCAAAGAAGCAACCTACAGTGAGCTGGAGCTCAGCAGAAGCTAAGTACAGAAGCATGTCTATTGCAACTACAAAGATTACATGGCTTACAAGAATGTTGGAAGACTTGGGGATAGCAGTGTCTAAACTTGTTTCTTTGTTATGCGATAACAAGGCATCAATACAAATAGCTGGGAATCTAATAATTCATGCGAGAACAAAGCATATCGAGATAGATTGTCGTTTTCTAAGAGAAAAGATCAATACAAGGCTTATACATCCATGTTATGTTTCTTCTTCATCGCAGTTAGCAAACCTTCTAACAAAAGGATTGACTGCTGCACAACATTGTTTCTTAGTATCCAAACTGTCACGACCTGAAATGCCACCTACAGGCAGTGATGGCGTCTAAGGTCGAACCCGCTAGACAAGCCAACATTTTGATTAAATTGACTTAATAACAACTAATATAACAAAAATAACTGGAACAATTATAATAAAAATGTAGAAGTAATATAAAATTCAAGAACTAAATAGAAATCTCGAGATAACTTTCTTTAAGTACAACCTCAGAAACCGGTATCACAATCTCACGAACAGTCTAAAAGTTTGCTAAATACAATGGTCTGAAATAAGTAGATACAACTGTCTTGGAACTACTGGAATAAGACAGAAAAAATGAGGAGAAAGGATAAGAGGTGACGCCAAAGCCTCCGGACGTCTGCAGGACTACCTCGGTGTCTCTGTGGACTGAAGACTACTCCCTGAATCCCTGTCCACTGGGTCCGGCGCTATAATCTGCACATCATAAAGAAGTGCAGGTGAAGCATAAGTACAACCGACCCAAATGTACTGAGTAAGTGCCAAGCCTAACTTCGGCGAAGTAGTGACGAGGCTAGGACACGACAACAAATAACACCTGTGCAGTTCAATATTATAACAGGAAATAATGACAGAAAATAAACAGGTAATTCAACTACAGGGGATAACATGCTGGGGATAAAGGGGCCACAACTTCCAAAACAACAGAACAAGATAATAATTGAAATGTAGAATTAATAGCAGGAATTTAACAGCCCGGAAAAAGTAAATAAACAGAAAAAGGCACGGCATGTCCCCTTGTGCATAACCTCACAATCACTCGGCACGGAATGTCCCCTCGTGCATAAATAATTAAATAACTCGGCAGAGAATGTCCCCTCGTGCATAACCTCACAGTCACTCGGCACGGAATGTCCCCTCATGCAATAATAGATAATCACTCGGCACGGAATGTCCCCTCGTGAAAAACCTCACAATCACTCGTCACAGAATGTCCCCTCGTGCATAACATAAATAAAAGCAACAGTTAGACAGGAAAATACAACAATAGGAAACCTCAAATACACAGAAATGTTCAAAAAAAATTCTATCGTCCCGGCAAGGGACTCAGCTATAACCAATCTCATTCAGAGGTATAATTCAACAATATAATCCTCAACCGAACGAATAATCAAATAACTTTCAACATCATTAAATACTCTCAATATACCACTTCCAGAATGATAATAAATCTGTAACACAGAGAATATCAAAGAACACAATGAAAATTATCAAGTTCGACTCATGGGCATGCTTGACCACAACATATAGGTGCCCGTCACCTCACCTATACGTTGGACATGGAATAACACATAGCATATAAGACTCCATACCTATTCCCTCAAGTAAGGTTAGGCCAAACACTTACCTCGGCTCCAAGAATGTAAATCAAGCCTCTAGCACCGTTTTTCCTCTCGAATCCGACTCCGAAACAATCGTATCTAGACATAATCGACTCAATAATATCAATAATTACTCAACAATTCAATTCCAATGCCTAATTATAGAATTCCCAACATTCTTCCAAAAATTCCAAAATTCGACCCCGAGCCCGCTTGGTCCAAACACGAGGTTCGGACTAAAACCCGATCACCCATTCCCCCACGAGCTCGAATATACAATTTGTTTTAAAATCCGACCCCAAAACGAGGTTGAATTCCCAAAAATTCGAAAATCCCTAACTCTACCCAAAATCCCAATTTCTACCTTTAATTCCATGTTTTTAGGCCTAGAATCTAATAATTGTTGATGAAAATGGAGTTAATATCACTTACCTATGAAGCTATGGTGGAAGAGGTGCTCCAAAATCGCCTAAGAGGGCTGGGGAAGATGAAGTTTTGAGAAAAATGTGTTAAGTCCCGAAACTATTCTGTTTTTTGGTATTAAAAATGACTAGGCGAAATAAGGCAGTGCGTTTGCGGTCCCAGGCCGCGTTCGCACAGGTTTATCAGATGGTCCCTATGCGTTCGCGAGCTAAAAGCTACGTTCGCACAAGGTAAATTCTACCCATCCCCCTAGGCCCATGCTAACACTGTGCGTTCACACCCTATACCCCGCGTTCGCACATTGTACCCAAGCTACCCCTCCGCGTTCGCACCTGGCTTGGTGCGTTCGCACTGACCAAAAAAGCTACCCTGACCCCCAGCCCTCAATTACCCTGTGTGTTCGCACTCCCTTGAGTGCGTTCGCATAGGGTAAATCCCTGGACACCAGCAACAACTCAAAAACATCAGATTTTTCCTAAGTTTTGCACCCGAAACTCACCCGAGCCCTCGGGGCTCAAAACCAAATATACACACAACCTCAACAACAACCTACGGACTTATTCGAGTAATCAAAACACCAAAATAACATCATAAACACTGAATTAAGCCTCAAAATCTATAGAATTTCTCAAAAACTTCATTAACCTTCAAATTTCCCATTTTTAGTCTGAATTACCTCAAACCGAGTCCGTTTCTTACCAAATTTCACAGGTAGCACATAATAACTATATTGAACCTGTTTCGAGCTTCTGAACCATAATACGGGCCCGGTAATACAGGTTTCTCATCAAAGTTCATTTTCAAAAGTCTTTATATTTTTCAGAAAATAATTTTCTTTAAAAATTCATTTCTCGGACTTGGGACCTCGGATTTCGATTCCGGGCATACGCCCAAGTCCCATATTTTCCTACGGACCCTTCGGGATCGTCAAATCACGGGTTCGGGTCCGTTTACCAAAAATATTGACCAAAGTCAACTTTATTCAATTAATTACCATAAATTCAATATTTTATTAATTTTTCACATAAAGGCTCACCGGCTACGCGCCCGAGATGCGCACGCACATCGAGGTGAGAATTCTACGAAGAAGTGCACCTGGACTATAGAGCTCCTCGCTCACTAAAAAGAGAAGAGGCCGAGGAGGATCGATACACTTTGTTGTCCATCCCATGGACAACTCCTTCTGGGCATTTAGTTTAATGTTTTTAGTGGACGTGGTTATTGGCAAGAACTTATTGAATCCATTGTTTGGCTCACTTTTTGAGGAATCCTTCATCAGTGGTTGTGAATGACTGATTTTTTCAATCTTTTCGACCTTGGTTTCGTAGGAGCAAGTCAGAAAGATTGAGAAATCAAATTTACTATTTTCCAATTTGTTTTTGGATAAACGGAGGCTTTCAGGGCCTCAGAACACAAATTTAGTTAAAATTATACGGAATGACCTTTTGGGTCATCACACAAACTTGGTGTGTTAGAGATCTTCCACCCTCCATCTTGAGGGGGAGTATTGAGGAGTATAGTTAGTTACGAGAGACACGTGAGTGGTGGTTAAGTTGTTAAGTACTGTTGTACAGTGTAACTGTGCATTAAGAAATGAAATCATTTTCTGCTTCTTCCTCTCTATTTCCTGAATCATCTAGATTTCAGGGTTCAAATTGATCATGCAAATCTAGATTCTATCAAATATTATGACTTAGGCATAAAAATCAGCCATGTCCAGCATGTACTAAAGTAAAATTGAAACATGTTAAGAAACCTTCTATAATTAATTAAAACAGACAAAACTGTTATTTGCATTCAATCAATTGATTATTGGCATTTTGCTGCTGCCAACCTTATCTTCTCTTGCCTTCAATTTTCAAGTTAGTTTGTATTTTGCATTATTTAGAGCAATCACATCAGGCCTATATATTGTTCGATCGGTCGGTCTGACTAAAAGAACCTAAGATTTCTTTTTCATGAATATAATAAAAATAGTTTTAGAATAATCAAAGTAGTTTCAGCATTATTTGTACTAGTTCAATATCAATGACAATTAGTCTTATTTATGTTGTTACATCCAAATGGAATAATAATTAAAGAAAAAGGGTATGGTAATTGGCCCCTTACCATGACTTGAAAAAAAACAATTATAAATGATCACGTTCATGAACCAAACAACCGATTCAGCACACTGTTTAGGTGTGCTAATGTGCTTGTTTGAGAAATTTTTGGTTTATTTGGGAGAAAGTTCTTCCTTTTCTTTTCTTTTTTCTGTTAGAAGCAATTTAAGAGTACATAATCAATGCATGGGTATCAATTTTGCATTTTTAAAGGGTGTCTCGAAGAGTCGATGTTAGTATTAACACTTTCATAACCACTGATTTCATGTTGACAAGGCAAAGGAATAAGAAGAGTTGCAAAACGAAAAAAAAAAGGGAAGGCAAATAGGCAATGAAAGAGCGATTTATAAAATAATCAACCATACGCTTCACAACTTCTTTCCTTTACTTTTTCGGGTCAACTTTACTGTTTATAAAATACTTGGTTTCTGCTTTTGAATAGTATAGCTAGGGTGGCAAACGAGGTGGGGTCGGAATTTGAACACGGGTAATAAAAAAATAAAATAAAAATCCAATCTGACCCATATTTATCTATCTAATTTATGTATATCTATATCTATAGGAATTATAAAAGCATCACAAAAATATTGGATTATAAAAATAACATTTTAATATTAAGCATATAACTCACAAGGACATAATCGGAATTCTAGACATTAGCCTTGTAATCATATTAGTATTAGGATATAATACTATACGTTAGGAATTTTACATGATTACTATTAGGAATCTTATTAGTGTAATTATTTTCGGGCATAGATATATAATACTACATGTTATACCTTTGGGAACATATTAGATTTTATATTAGTATAATTACTTTCGATATATGGACATATTTTTAGTCATGTAATTCTATTACTTTTAGGATATACTTCTTAAAAAATATCTATTACTAATTTAATTTGGAAACATATTATATTGTCCGAATCCATTTAAAAACAGGAGAGCCCATATATTATCATAAAAGCATGAATATAATATTGATAAACCAAAATAGCCCTAAATGTTAAAGAGGAAAACTCATAGGAAAAGGATATAACTGTAATAACTTTTTTTGGACTACTATAACTTCTGTATTAATACAATCTTGTCTATTAAATTCTTATTAACAATATGTAAAAAAAGTTTAATAAAATTAATTTCACAAGAATCCTCCATATTGGTAATACAATACTACTATGTAATATTCAATAAAAAAATAAATGTAATGATAAACGGATTGCATAAAGTGTTGAAATTGAGAAAAAAAATTCCCACGATAATATATTATTATATTATATATAAATTACTTTCCTACTCAAATAATAGTTTTTTGTTATTAATGTCGTGCACTATAGAAAAATATACCCAATTATTAAAGAACAATTAAGAAATTTTTTTAGAATATAACTTTGCGAGAAAAGAAAGAAAAAGGTTGGTAAGAGCCAATACCACTAATATTTTTACAAACATAAAGATCTAAAAGGGGAATGTCAAATCGATTTTTTTACTCTTTGAAAATAAAATTTATGGGGATAAAAATATAATTATGGTTAAATATTCAAACATGAGATGAACTAATATTAAGAATCTAAATCAACAGAAAATAAATTATATTTTATGTTAAAACCAAATAATCAAATCGTTCAATTAGTTATTTAGCAAGAGAATCCTACTAAATTATTTTTTGAATTCATCGTATGAGTAAAATTATTTTACAAGTAAAAATATTCTTATGGTACATAAAGTTATTCCATAAAAGGAGTGTTAGAGATTAAAAATAGATCACAAAGTAAATAATACTAGTATAATATTAAGAAGGTCATACAAGTGTTTGAGGAAGAAAATCAAGTTAAATCCTTAACAAGAATAAGCTTTCAAGAATGTATTATAAAAAGTCGATTCTGGTATAGCGGGATTATCCTTTGTAGATGCCTCCCGCGGAATCGAAACAATATTCCTATGTGATACATTATTTGCAAATATCATATCAACATGCATGGTGTCGCGCCCCCCTTTGTTTTCCTCGAACAAGTTAGGTACGAGGAGATCGGGTTTCATGACATTCTGGACAACTCCTTAAAGAAAAAGGTTTTAAGGAAGAGTCGCCACCTAACGATTTTATGGTGCGTTAGGGCACCTAGAATAATTAACTCATAAACTAGTTTGTATTACCAGAGATTGGGTAAGGTCTTGAAGTTATCCCAAGAGGAAGGTGTTAGGCACCCCTCAAGATCCACAACTGTGGATCCCAGCCAAGTAGTTTTGTGAATTTGGACAATAAACTAATGACAAGCAAGGCTCACGTAAGAGGGGATTTCAAGTAAATGCTGAAATTATCAAAAGAATTTTAAAGAATAGTAAAGTAAAATCATTTGAATGAAAATGTCCTAGGTTTTAAATCAATATGGATCACATCAATGCAATACCCGGTATGTCACACCTCGAAGAGGGGATACACATGGTATTAGCGCACCGATCATCATATCCATATTCTACCCTTCTCGCCCCGTTAAGGTATTTAAAACGCGTGTGTCGGTCACGAAGCTTATTGCGTGTTATTACCCGTCCCATTCTATAAGTCCTGGAGGGTATTTAGGACTACTAATCCTACAAGGTGAGTACTAGGCTGAACCCCCAGGTTTAAAAGGATAAAATTCTAATCGACATGTAAAACAAATAAGACTACAGATATGGGGAACACATAAGGGCAGATACGAGGCTCACAGATCCCTCCACAGGTAAACACATATATAGCACGTCTCAAACACAATCAAAGTAAAAAATCAGGATTTAAAACTGGAGCTCTAAGTTGGAAAACAGTAGGTTTCAGAAGTTTTGGGTTTTCTTGTAACTCAGTAATAAAGCAGGGGGTTTTAAAAGGACATAATAGTTTTGAGAAGAGTGATTGATTAAAATTCAGTAATTCTAAAAGATAATAGCAGGATTTAAAAGCGCACAACAGTTTCGATGAAGTTTTAAGTAAAAAATGGATGAATAACTTTTAGAAAACCAGTAATCAGAAGTAAAGCAAGATTTTTAAATAAAGCAGAGTAACTTCGAACAGGAATGACTTACTTTGAAATCCAATAACTCAAAAAAGAAGAAGCAAGAACCAGTAGTTTTCAGTAAAAGAGAGTGAATGCACAACTTCAAGAACCAATAATTTTAAAATAGAGCAAGGATTCAAACAAAAAAGAGTGATCTTGTGAAAGAGAGAATTTGTTTTGAAAATCTGTTAATTGCTGGGCAAGCAGGAGTGAAAATAATGACACACAACGAGGTTCTCAAGTTCCAGAAGAGAGTGATTAGTTTTACAGATCATTTTTTTAAACACAAACAGGACACAAAACGATTGATTGAGTTTTAATAAGTATTGGGCCTAAGGTTTGCCTAGGCGGGCGTATACATTGCCTATTTTGTTTTGAAGGTGAACATGCAGACTTTAGTTCTGATTTTAAAGATATGCAGGATAATATACTTGCAGAAGCGTTTTAAACCATTTAACCACATTTTAGCGAGATTATCAGATTAGATACATGCTAACTAGGTGTTTAGCAAAAATAACTTGAAACAAACATGCTGAAAGGTAAGGTCCTAAAGAACATGATATCTAATGCACACAAGGATACCTAAAGACATGGTTTCTAAATGTAATGCTTATGAAAATGCAGTAGCCGTACATTATATCACTTGTTGTAGTTATTAACTGTGAACAGGGCTTATAAAATGACAGGAACATAACAGACATGCTGAAATAAAGAACCTAAACATGATTTCTATTACATGATATGCATGTCCTAAACAGGATACTATTGCGCACATAGGGAAATAAATCCTATAGTCATGATTTCTACCTGTTACTATACTAAACATGCATAACCCCTTCCCATATCCACTATCCAACCCCAATTATTCTTTTACAAATTATTACAAACCAAGAATAATAAATTACATCACTTAAAGAAAAATAAGAAGCTAATTCTATAGAATCCTTCAAGCCGACCCATATCTAACAACCTCAATCCTTTCGAGTTTCACAGCCTTTGGCAAAGCTCCCTAAGAACCTCGTGGGTCCCTGGCCAATACCAACAACTAGACATAGTTGCCACAATTTGAAGCATGTGCAGTGTGGAATTATCGGCCTCAGTGTGTCAAATTTCAGAGGGAACTCAAGATTCCTAAGCAATGCTTACACTGAGGGGGTAGAACCTAAGTTTCTAGGAATAGTGAGAAGTGTCAGGAGTGTATTTAAAAGAGAAAATTAGTTTTTGAAAGATTTCATAAACTAAAGAGTTATTTTGACAGAGCAACATTCAAAAACAATAGTAAGAACAGAGAAGAATAGATCACAACAAGTTCAGCAATACAAGGACAATGGGGATTGGGGACAAATAAGTCACATAATAGGCAGAAGAAGATACATAGATTAAGTAAAACTTGTTCAACAATTGCATAAATCAAAGAGGCTCAGGGGGGTCAGTAGAGTTAAACTAAACATGATATTAAATAGCCTAATAGATGCATATAGGAATAGACTGAACATATATAAGCCTTTTTGACTCAGCCAGAGCATGTAAGTCTTAGAGAGATAAAGCATGGTAAGTACTAATAGATAAGCAAGAGATTAATTGCGTGTTGAACAACAGAAGTACAAGTAGAAGACAATTAGGAATATGATAAACTGAAACAGTAGTAAACACATTGGTTTGAAACTTGAACATTGATTAGAATATACTAGTGAGAAAAGAGCAAACAGAATGCAAGAGCAAAATTAGAGCACAATGGTTAACCTTGGCTTGCAGCCGGCTAATAGTAGACAAGAGCAAAAGAGAGCAGTAGTAGAGCAGAGAGCTTTGTGAGAAAGAAAGAGTTTTTTAACATAAGAAAGCTTAGAGCAATGTCGTTATTTAATGAAAGAGCAGAAGTATATATAGTTTTAAAATATGTAGCAAATAAGGCAGGAATCATAATTAAACAGGAATTAGGAACTATGTACCAATCATAATCAAATCAGTAGAAGCAGTCCCTTTAATTAAGGTATTACTTCAAAAGGTAATATACAAACAATAAATGAAGAGGGAAATTATATAAGACTGAATATAGTATATAAGGAAATCACATAAGTACAATACGTAATAGAGGCTAGGTTCAATAAATTCTAATTAAGGAAAGCAATTAGGAGTCAGCTGGTAACATAGTCGACCACAAACTAAGGAAAGAAAATATTTTGGAGATTGAAATCAGTAAGGAAATCATCACAAAAGATTGGTGAAAGGTATCAATTACAGGAAATTAGGGATTCAAACAAGAGTAACATCAACTAAAGGAAATTAACACAGATTGCACACACATAATATGCAAAAGGAATCAACTCGGAAACCCTAATAGGTACAGCAAGGTAAAAGAATCATATAAAATCAAGGATTCAAACAAGAACATATCGAATGATTAAAGTGATTAACAGAGAAAATAAAATATAAGCGGAAGAAGAAAATAACCCAAAACCCTAATGAACAGAATAGGATAAAATCACATAAACTCAGAACATCTACGAGAAACAAGCACACAGGCAGATTAAACGAACGGATTATCATAGACATGCTCAAATACCCAGGATTAGGGCGTTTGACATAATAACTCAGATAAGGAGAAAAACTTAAACAGACGCTCGAACATAATGAAAATCGTAAGATAGTACTAGAAATCAGAGGGAACAGCCGTTAAAAAAAGGGGTCATGAAACCCTAGTTTTAAAAATTAAGCAAAACGTTTTAAAGTTGATGGATCTTAAAGATCGAGTTAAGAATAGTGTAAAACATAAAGGAATAAGTTTAAATTACTAAAAATACCAGAAATTTAAGAGGTTTAGGCCGAAATTAGGGTTTCATAAGAAACCAGAGAAAAGTTGAAGAACCTACCGTGAAAATCAGAGATAGTGATGGTTATAGCATAATCATGTCAAAACCCCACCGGAGAAAGGCCGGAAATAACCCAAGCAGGAGCTCCAGTAGTCGCTTAACATGGTCAAAACCCTTAAAGGTCTCATAGATGAGGTGAACCGGAGAAAGGAGGCGTCATGGAGGCTGGTGGTCGAAAGGATGGTAGTCGGAGGTGGCCAGAGAAGAGAGAAACTTCATCGGAGAAAGAGAGAGAACATGAAGGTTCTAGAGAGAATAGAGAGAGAGAGAGAGAGACCAGATAGAGAGATGAGAGGTCTCGAAGAATGAGGGGGCTCTGGGAGGTCGTTTGGGTTAATTAATGAAAGAGATGATCTGGGCTGTTGATCGTATTTGATCAACGGCTCCGATTTAATCGGGGTTGGCCCGCGTAGATTTAAGATTGGCTGGGTCATTTAATTGTCTGATGGGTTGGGATTAATTGGGTTTAAAATGTGGCTAAAATTTAAATAAATGTGGCTAGGTGTTAAATACCCAATAAAAATAGACAATTAATTAATTAAAATAGCTAATAATTATATACAAAATAAAATTAAGTTTAAATAAGTGAAATCACAGTAATTAACTAATATTAAGTGTAAAGTGCATAAATTTTGAATTAAAATAATACAAAATGTCCAATTGGGCTATAATTGTAAAATTGCTGTAGTTGAAATTAAATAAAATCCAATTGGCTAATTTGTGAAATAATTGAATTTTAATGGATAAAAAATTATTATAAATAACATACTGAGCAGGGAAATATTTTGACATTATCTATAGCATAATTTATGAATTATTTAAATATGAAAATATTAAAATAAACAGGAAAATAATTTAATAAAAATATGGAAAAATAGGAAAAATACTCATTATTACAAAGAGTAATTTAGAAAGTTTATATGCAAGTTTGCAAATAATTTGAGAAAAAATTGGGTATTAACAGCTGCCCCTCTTTACCCGGGAAGGATGAAAGAGTTGTCGGGTAAAGATATGATGGCCAATTTCGACCAGAGTGAAACTGTGGGATAGAATTAGGTTGTACCCTGGCTTCTGAGCTGCCTACATATCCCTGGTTTTACAGGAATCAGTTTGTATGTAGTTCTGGAATCATCGGCGAAATATACCGGTGATGTTTCACAAGAACGGACGCAAGGTGCGAGGTAAGGTAAAGGTAGGAAGGTTTTACGGGGTTGTATCGGAGAACTGGAGCGGTCCGCTCCTGCCTAGTTGGCTGTTCCGGCCGGATTACCTGCAAACAAATAACAAGCATATATCGTGCGTAATATAAACATGATGCAAGTTCCCGTTGGACTATGAATGTTGTCTTTGGACAATTGGGGATGATGTCCTTTGACCATGATGTCCTGGGCCATGAATCGCTTGGTGCGGGATTCGCAGGCTATGAAATGATGTTCTCAGGCCATGCAGATGGTGCATCCGAACCATGATGCCTTTGAATAATGATATGCAGGTTGAATAAAAGAGATCCTCGGGCCATGAAATGATGTTCTCGGGCCATGCAGATGGTGCCTCTGAACGATGACGCCCTTGGACAAGTTGGCGATATTTTAGCCCATGAAAAATTCGGCAGCATGATGCTAACAAGACAGAGCTTAGTCTTGCGAAATCCGGAAGGGCGGAGCTTATCCCGAAAGGAAGCAAAATAAGTAACGGCCTGAAAAGTGATTGCCTTGAAAAGTAAATGAGAGGTAGCATGGAACCTCGGAAGACAGAATGGTAGCCTTATGCAATGCAGGGAATAAAATGCAAAGGGAGGTAGCATAGAACCTCGAAAGGCAGAACAATAGCCTTATGCAATGCAGGAAATAAAATGCAAAGGGAGGTAGCGTAGAACCTTGGAAGACAGAATAATAGCCTTATGCAATTCAAGAAATAAAATGAAGGGGAGGTAGCGTAGAACCTCGAAAGGAAGAATGGTAGCCTTATGCAAATGGAGGTAGAGATTAACCTCATGCAGATGGAGACAGAGCTTAGTCTCGGAAGGCAGAAAGGTAGCCTTATGCAAGTGGAAGGCAGAAAGGTAGCCTTATGCAGGGAATAAAATGACAGTAAGAGTTCTTAGCTGGTGATGAACTGCGGTGATACGATTGTTGCGAATGAAGCGTTGTTTTGTGATGATAATAAGCGTCGGCATGTGCGACGAGTTTGAGAGCAGGTCTTTGAGAGATATACGTCCTACGGGGAACAATGATATGTTTAGGGCTTTCGCCGTCTTTGTGCCTGCATCCAAAGAAAAATCGTGATTTCTATAAAGGGGGAAAAGGTCAGTTCGCATTCCCGCTGGCTTTACTTGGCTTGCTTGCTTGATCATGATACATCATTAGGGTAGCGTTTTCTAAACAAGTTGTTCAAAAAATAGGTATGCATGATTTTGAGAAGATATAATATAAGCGTATAACCGATGGCTGTGACGCTGTTCTAGACATTGCAACATTTCCTGCCACGGAATTTTGAGGGTCCTCCTCAAATTCTGCCCCGGTCTGATGGGTGAATACTTCTGGAGGTTGCTTGTGTGGCAATTGGCTGAACTTACTTCAGAATTTTGAGGGTCCTCCTCAAAACTCTGTCCCAGTTTCCATTTGTGGGGGAAATGACATTTTTATTAAATTGTGACCGAACCCGTAGGCCTGCCTACGTATCCCCTCTTAAACGGGAATCAAGTCAGGCGTAGTTCAATTTACAACATTGACAGAAGCATAAGGAGTTGCACATAGTAGCGCTTGACTGCATCTGAGTTGATTGGTTTTGGCCAAATTTCTCCATCCATTTCTCCGAGTATAAGTGCTCCTCCTGTCAGTACTCTATGAACCATATACGGACCTTTTCAGTTGGGAGAAAATTTCCCTTTGGCCTCATCCTGATGTGGAAAGATTTTCTTTAACACCAGCTGCCCCGGTGTGAATCGTCTTGGCTTGACTCTCTTGTTGAAGGCTCTAGTCATCCTGTTCTGATATAATTGGCCATGACAGACTGCGTTCATTCTCTTTCTGTCTATGAGGGCTAGTTGTTCATAACGGCTCTTTACCTATTCTGCGTCGCTGAGCTCAACTTCTTGTATGATTCTCAGAGATAGAATCTCAACCTTGGCAAGAATAACAACCTCTGTACCATAAACCAACATGTAAGGAGTTTCCCCAGTTGACATGCGGACTGTGGTGCGATACCCCAACAAAGCGAATGACAATTTCTCGTTCCATTTCTTATGCTTCTCTATCATTTTCCTCAATATTTTCTTGATGTTTTTTGTTGGCGGCCTCAACACCTTCATTCATCTGAGGTCTGTAAGATGTGGAGTTCTTGTGTTTGATTTTGAATGTTTCACACATGGCTTTCATCAAGTCACTGTGAGATTAGATCCATTATCGGTGATGACTGATTCTGGAACTCCGAACCGACAAACAATGCGGTCACGGATGAAATCGTCCACGACTTTCTTAGTAATTGCTTTGTAGGATGCTACTTCGACCCATTTGGTGAAATAATCAATGGAAACCAGAATGAACCTGTGTCCATTAGAGGTGGCAGGCTCGATTGGTCCAATAACATCCATGCCCCAGGCGGCGAATGGCCACGATGAACTTGTTGCATTAAGCTCACTCGGAGGTACCTTTATCATATCCCCATGTATCTGACATCGGTGGCATTTTCGGACATACCGAATGCGGTCTGTTTCCATGGTCATCCAAAAATAACCGGCTCGAAGTATCTTCTTTTCCAAAACAAACTCGTTCAAATGTGGGCCGCAGGTCCCTGCGTGAATTTCCTCCAATAATTTTGATGCTTCCTTTGCATCAACACACCTTAATAGTCCTAAATCGGGAGTCCTCATATACATAATTCCTCCGTTATGAAAGAAATTGTTGGATAATCTCTGAAATGTGCGTTTCTGAGTGGTATTTGCAAGCGTTGGGTATTCTCCTTTTGCCAAGTACTCCTTGATATGATGAAACCAGGGATTTCCGTCTGCTTCTCCTTCGACATGGGCACAGTAAGTGGGCTGATTGTAGATTTTCACCGGAATAGGATCCATGAAATTCTTATCTGGATGTTGGATCATGGATAACAGAGTAGCCAAAGCATCGACGAACTCCTGGATTATGGGGACATGCCGAAATTCTACCTTTATGAATCTCTTTCTCAACTTCTGTACGTGATGCAGATACGGCAATATTTTGGAATTCTTGGTCGCCCATTCTCTTTGTACCTGGTGTACCAGTAAGTCTGAGTCACCAATCACAATAACTCCTAGACGTTCATGTCGATGGCCATGTTGAGCCCTAAGATGCAAGCCTCATATTCATCCATATTGTTGGTGTAGGGAAATCTGAGTTTTGCGGATACCGGATAATGCTGACCGGTTTCTGATATCAGGACTGCCCCAACGCCGACCCATTTGAAGTTTGCTGCTCCATCAAAGAACATCCTCCAACCGTCATAGGATTTCACGATGTCTTCTCCTACGAATGATACCTCTTCATCGGGAAAATACATTTTCAGTGGTTCGTATTCTCCATCCACAGGATTTTCAGCAAGATGATCTCATAGTTCCTGTCCTTTGATAGCCTTTTGAGTTATGTAAATAATGTCGAACTCGCTCAGCAGGATTTGCCACTTGGCTAGCTTGCCAGTGGGCATGGGCTTCTGAAAGATGTATTTTAGTGGATCCATCCTGGATATGAGGTATGTGGTATAGGCATAGAAGTAATGCCTTAGCTTCTGGGCGACCTAAGTCAAAGCACAACAAGTGCGCTCTAATAAAGAATACCAGGCCTCATATGGAGTGAACTTCTTGCTGAGGTAGTAGATTGCTTGCTCCTTCCTTCCTATTTCATCATGTTGCCCAAGAACACAACTGAAAGATCCGTCTAACACTGCAAGGTAGAGTAATAGAGGTCTGCCAGGCTCAGGTGGTACCAGGACTGGTGGTGTTGAGAGGTACTCCTTGATTCTGTCGAAGGCCTTTTAACAATATTCGGTCCACTTGGTTGTGTCATCCTTCTTTAACATCTTGAAGATTGGTTCACAAATGACTGTGGATTGTGCTATGAATCGACTGATGTAATTAAGTCTCCCCAGGAAACTCATAACATCCTTTTTGTTCTTCGGTGGTGGCAATTCCTGAATGGCCTTGACTTTGGATGGATCCAATTCTACTCCCCGGCGGCTTACAATGAACCCTAGTAATTTCCCAGCAGGAACCCCGAATGCACACTTCGCAGGGTTCAGTTTCAGATTGTATTTTCTTAAACTGTTGAAGAACTTCCTCAAATCCTCCGTGTGATCAGTAGCTTTCTTTGATTTGATAATGACGCCGTCCACATACACCTTAATCACTTTGTGAATCATGTCATGGAATATAGTAGTCATAGCACTCATGTAGGTGGCCCCTGCATTCTTCAGGCCAAATGGCATCATCTTGTAACAATATACTCCCCATGGCGTGATGAACGCCGTTTTCTCAGCATCTTCTTCGTCCATCCAAATTTGATGATAACCAGCGAAGCAATCTACGAATGACTGTAACTCATGTTTGGCGCAGTTGTCAATCAGAATGTGTATATTTGGCAAAGAGAAGTCGTCTTTCGGACTGGCCCGGTTGAGATCCCGGTAGTCGACACAGACTCTGACCTTACCGTCCTTCTTCGGCACAGGTACAATGTTAGCTAACCATGTCGGGTACTCAACTACCCGGAGAACTTTGGCGTTGATCTGCTTGGTAACTTCTTCTTTGATTTTCAAACTCATGTCGGGTTTGAACTTTCTGAGCTTTTGCTTTACCGGTGGACACAATGGATTGGTTGGCAGTTTGTGAGCCACAATGGACATACTTAGACCAGTCATGTCATCATACGACCAGGCAAATATGTCCTCATATTCCCTTAGAAACTCTGTATACTCTTTCTTTTCTGACGGCGACAAATGAATACTGATCCGTGTTTCCTTGACGTTCTCTGAATTCCCTAGATTGATAATTTCCGTCTCATCCAGGTTGGACTTAGGTTTGTTATCGAAGTTCTCAATTTCCTTGACGATCTTGTCGGGTATATCATCTTCCTCTGAATCAATGTCCGTTTGTTGTTGTCTCATTGCACGTCACAGTCATCGGTTCATCAAGATAAGTAATAGTAATGCTGTATAGATAAAGTAATGGGAGAACACAGTAGCAAATAAATATGAGATTCATAAGGAGATTGGAAATGCTTTGATAAAACGAATAATTGTTTTGAACATTGAAGATCTTATTGTAGGAATTGAAAATGCAGAAAAGGAAAGAAATTCATTTAATAAATAGTAAATAGTGCTTGTTCATTAGCCTTGCTACCTCGAGGCTCGGCGGTCTTTGGTCGTACGGATGGAGCAGTTCTTGAGATATGTTCCCTTGCTCACTGCCTGTATGGAAGGGCCTTTGGATCTTGTGCGATAGACTGATGATGCCAGAATGCACGAACTAACCTTTGAGAAGGGGAATAATAAGAAAAAGAACAGATAAAAACAAAAAGGTAACCGAGTTAGTGAGGATTATAAAACATATTGTGGTAATTTAAACACGTAATGTGAAAATGTAAAACGCATCCTAAGTTGGGGAACCTCTTTGTGCCCGAGGTAGGCCTAGCGACAAATTAATTTGGAGAACTTGAAATGCTAAATGCCTCATTTTATTGATGATAAAAACGACTCTAAATATGCGAAAAATAAAAGTCACTAATGGCCAATGGCCTTATTACATCAAAGAAGACAAAATAAAAGACACCCCTATCTACTTGGTCCCAGAAGGACCTTCCCCAGATTCGTCATTCCTGCTCCCTTTGATCAGCTTTCCCAACTCGCGAAGTCCCAACAACAAGTAGGTCCTGGCTAGATATCCTCCTTCGTCTCCTTCAACATTTTTGCAGTCCTCGATCCTCTTGATGAACGTTTTCTCCACCTCGACTATACCTCGCTCCAAGTAACCTAGCCTCTTGTTAGAGCTGATAGCCATAACCTTCCATTACTCGATCAGCTTTCTGCTGGACTCGTGTATCTGGTGATGATTATCTTCACATTCACGGAGCCTCTTGCGTAGACTGTTGAATTTAACTTGCGCTTCGGCCTTCTCATATATGACCCGGTGACCCTGGGCAATTCCTGGCTCGAATTGGCCCTCCATATCTTCTTCTAACCAGCTTAGATAGAAAGGAGTACAACCGGCATGATACCTGTCTGGCTCGATGGTGTCTTTCTCAAGTACAATCTTGCAGTGCCACAAATGCTGGGCTTGGCACTTGTGAGGGCTGTCGTCGTCCTGGAAGTCTGCTCGAAGATGTCTCATCTTCTCAACCCTAGGTATAACTTGCCTCTTCCCTGTTTGCCTCGTAACTCGGAGAGGGACGTAAGGGTACGTTCCCCTCAGACCAATCAATATCAGAAATGAAGCGTCTCAGGATCGGATGATAAATTCGTCCGTTGGGAACCATTCAAACATCCACTGAATTTGGTCCTCGGTCAAATTTTCCAGTAACTCAACCCATCCCTTGGCATTTTTCGGCTAAGCGAACATGTCTGGAATATAGTTCATTCGCTTTGGGTGGTGGAAGGCGATATGGTCATCCCAGATTCTTCGATGGATGTTTTGTCGGTAGTCACCCGTTTGCAGGTGTTCAGTGAGCCAAAGTTGAAGTAGTAAGTTGCAACCTTCGAAGTGTCTTGCTCCCTGTTGACACTTTTCTAAGGCTCGGTATATGTCTGCAATGATCATAGGCACAATGCTGAAGTCCTGTCCGTTGATCCCCTCTATTAAAGTCTTAGTGACCATGGCCAACCTAGTGTGAATCCTCTCCTTCTTTGTCGGGAACACCATTAAACCCAGAAAATAAACCATGAAAGCAAACACTCGGAGATGGATGTGCCCTAGAGAAGTGAAGGCGAACTCATCCTGATAGGTGCGGTATGATTTGCTATGAACGAACCTTTCATACAAGTAATCAAAAGGGATGTACGAATCCTTTAAACATACCAAGTCCGGATTTTTCTTCAGTCCCAACATTTTGAGAAAACCCCGGCCTGTGCGATTCTCAGGCATCAGCAACCCTGGAGATTCCCAAGACAAACAGGCCAAACCTCCTATTTCTTCCAGCATCGGTGTCATTTCATTGTTTCCGAAGCGGAATACCGACCGATCGCAATCCCAGAATAAGGTAGCAGCCTCTATCATCATTTTGTAAGGCTGAATATCTAAAAGAGAGGGCAGGTTGCCCAAGTGTTTCCTAACAAGTGCTTTGTCACTGGAGTGAAGATCCTCCCACCAGTTTAACAATTTGGGGTTGATGTTAGCGACCATGCCGAATTTGGGGATCCATGCCTCATTTCTGCAAAACAAAAAGGGCTAGACCCTTACCCCCACCGAACTTGACTATTTAACATCAATAATTAGCAAAGAGCATTTAGTTCCCCAAATAAATTCACAGGACGTGAAGGTGTCTGTTTGGGTTCCAGGAAAACCCAATGGACTTTGGACAAGGCTATCTTAAAGGCTATGGTGCAGACGACACATTAGCCTGGCTAGGTTTGACCATGATTCATGCAACATTACAATAGAGTAAGGTTTTTATGGGGTTTTAGACCGGTACCCTTGAGCGGACAACTCAAGAGGGAAGGCACGGAACTGTCGACTGCACCGCTGATCGACTAGTTTTACCGCAAATACGCCTTTCCGAATTTAGGGGTAGTAATATTGGAATAGCGCAACCACTCATCGTAAGCGTTGCTATAGGATTTTTTTTGGCACGACTGGAATATGAATGCGAAGCATGATATGCAATAAATGTCATTTAAACAAATAGGCATGTATGTTCACGTTGAGGAAAGCGGTAAAGAAAGGAAATACAACAGTTACAATGGAAAGCGATTACAAAGAAAACATGAAGATATGTCAGTTTCGTTCAGGTGAAATATATACTTGCAAAAATTAAACAGTTAACAAAATATAATAGGGAATGGGAAAAGGTGTAAGCATTTAAATGAAAATTAAAGGTCCAAATTCACAAAGCAACTTGTAATGGTATAAGCCTAGGGAATGTCCCCAGCAGAGTTGCCATGCTGTCGCGCCCCCCTTTTTTTTCCTCGCATGGGTTAGGTACGCGGAGATCAGGTTTCATGACATTCTGGACAATTTCTTAAAGGAAAAGGTTTTAAGGAAGAGTCGCCACCTAACAATTTTATGGTGCGTTAGGGCACCTAGAATAATTAACTCATAAACTAGTTTGCATTACCAGAGATTGGGTAAGGGCTTGAAGTTATCCCAAGGGGAAGGTGTTAGGCACCCCTCAAGATCCACAAGTGTGGGTCCCATCCAAGTAGTTTTGTGAATTTGGACAGTAAACTAATGACAAGCAAGGCTCACGTAAGAGGGGATTTCAAGTAAATGCTGAAATTATCAAAAGAATTTTAAAGAATAGTAAAGTAAAATCATTTGAATGAAAATGTCCTAGGTTTTAAATCAATATGGATCACATCAATGCAATACCCGGTATGTCACGCCTCGAAGAAGGGCTACACGTGGTATTAGTGCACCGGTCATCATATCCATATTCTACCCTTCCCGCCCCGTTAAGGTATTTAAAACGCGTGCGTCGGTCACGAAGCTTATTGCGTGCTATTACCCGTCCCATTCTATAAGTCCTAGAGGGTATTTAGGACTACTATTACTACAAAGAGAGTGAATGCACAACTTCAAGAACCAATAATTTTAAAATAGAGCAAGGATTCAAACAAAATAGAGTGATCTTGTGAAAGGGAGAATTTGTTTTGAAAATCTGTTAATTGCTAGGCAAGCAGGAGTGAAAATAATGACACACAACGAGGTTCTCAGGTTTCCATAAGAGACTGATTATTTTTACAGATCATTCTTTTTAACACAAACAGGACACAAAACGATTGATTGAGTTTTAATAAGTATTGGGCCTAAGGTTTGCCTAGGCGGGCGTATACATTGCCTATTTTGTTTTGAAGGTGAACATGCAGACTTTAGTTCTGATTTTAAAGATATGCAGGATAATATACTTGCAGAAGTGTTTTAAACCATTTAACCACATTTTAGCGAGATTATCAGATTAGATACATGTTAACTAGATGTTCAGCAAAATATAACTTGAAACAAACAGGCTGAAAGGTAAGGTCCTAAAGAACATGATATCTAATGCACACAAGGATACCTAAAGACATGGTTTCTAAATGTAATGCTTATGGAAATGCAGTAGCCGTACATTATATCACTTGTTGTAGTTATTAACTGTGAACAGGGCATATAAAATGACCGGAACATAACAGACATGCTGAAATAAAGAACCTAAACATGATTTCTATTGCATGATATGCATGTCCTAAACAGGATACTATTGCGCACATAGGGAAATAAATAGTATATTCATGATTTCTACCCATTACTATACTAAACATGCATAACCCCTTCCCATATCCACTATCCAGCCACAATTATTCGTTAACAAATTATTACAAACCAAGAGTAATAAAATACATCACTTAAAGGAAAATAAGAAGCTAATTCTATAGGGAGCCTTCAAGCCGGCCCATATCTTGCAACCTCAATCCTTTCGAGTTTCACAATCTTTCATGGTTCGGGTGCGGCAAAGCTCCCTAATAACCTCATGGATCCCTGTCAAATACCAGCACCCAGACATAGTTGCCACAATTTGAAGCATGTACGGTGTGGAATTACTGGCCTCAGTGTGTCAAAGTTCATAGGGAACTCAAGATTCCCTAAGCAATGCTTACACTGAGGGGGTAGAACCTAAGTTTCTAGGAGTAGTGAGAAGTGTCAGGTGTGTATTTAAAAGAGAAAAATAGTATTGAGAGATTTCATAAACTAAAGAGTTATTTTGACAGAGCAACTTTCGAAAACAGTAGTAAGAACAGAGAAGAATAGATCACAACAAATTCAGCAATACAAGGACAATGGGGATTGGGGACAAATAAGTCACATAATAGGCAGAAGAAGATACATAGATTAAGTAAAACTTGTTCAACAATTGCATAAATCAAAGAGGCTCAAGGGGGACAGTAGAGTTAAACTAAACATGAAATTAAATAGCCTAATAGATGCATATAGGAATAGATTGAACATATATAAGACTTTTTGACTCAGCTAGAGCATGTAAGTCTTAGAGAGATAAAGCATGGTAAGTACTAATAGATAAACAAGAGATTAATTGCGTGTTGAACAACAAAAGTACAAGTAGAAGACAATTAGGAATATGATAAACTGAAACAGTAGTAAACACATTGGTTTGAAACTTGAACATTGATTAGAACATACCAGTGAGAAAAGAGCAAACAGAATGCAGGAGCAAAATGAGAGAACAGTGGTTAGCCTTGACTTGTAGTCGGCTAACAGTAGACAAGAGAAAAAGAGAGCGGTAGTGGAGCAGAGAGCTTTGTGAGAAAGAAAGAGTTTTTTAACATAAGAAAGCTTAGAGCAGTGTCGTTGTTTAATGAAAGGGCAGAAGTATATATAGTTTTAAACTTTGTAGCAAATAAGGCAGGAATCATAATTAAACAAGAATTATAGAACTATGTACCAATCATAATCAAATCGGTAGAAGCAGTCCCTTTAATTAAGGGATTACTTCAAACGGTAATATACAAACAATAAATGAAGAGAGAAATTGTATAAGACTGAATATAGTATATAAGGAAATCACATAAGTACATAACGTAATAGAGGCTAGGTTCAACAAATTCTAACTAAGGAAAGCAATTAGGAGTCAGTTGGTAACATAGTCGACCACAAACTAAGGAAAGAAAATATTTTGGAGGTTGAAATCAGTAAGGAAATCATCACAAAAGATTGGTGAAAGGCAATTACAGGAAATTAGGGATTCAAACAAGAGTAACATCAACTAAAGGAAATTAACACAGATTGCAAACACATAATAGGCAAAAGGAATCAACTCGGAAAACCTAATAGGTACAACAAGGTAAAAGAATCATATAAAATCAAGGATTCAAACTAGAACATATCGAATGATTAAAGAGATTAACAGAGCAAACATAATATAAGCGGAAGAAGCAAAGAACCCAAAACCCTAATGAATAGAATAGGATAAAATCACATAAACTCAGAACATCTACGAGAAACAAGCACACAGGCAGATTAAACGAACACATTATCATAGACATGCTCAAATACCCAAGATTAGGGCTAAGAAATTAGGGCTTTTGACATAATAACTCAGATAAAGAGAAAAACTTAAACAGACGCTCGAACATAATGAAAATCGTAAGATAGTGCTAGAAATTAGAGGGAACAACCGTTAATATAAAGGGGTCATTGAACCCTAGTTTTAAAAAGTAAGCAAAACGTTTTAAAGCTCATGGATCTTATAGATCGAGTTGAGAATAGTGTAAAACATAAAGGAATAAGTTTAAATCACTAAAAATACCAGAAATTTAAAGGGTTTAGGCCGATATTAGGGTTTCATAAGAAACCAGAGAAAAGTTGAAGAACCTGTCGTGAAACTCAGAGATAGTGGTGGTTATAACATAATCGTGTCAAAACCCCACCGGAGAAAGGACAGAAACAACCCAAGAAGGAGCTCCAGTAGTCGTTTGACATGGTCGAAACCCTTAAAGGTCTCAGAGATGAGGTGAACCGGAGAAATGAGGCGTCATGGAGGTTGGTGGTCAACAGGATGGTGGTCGGAGGTGGCCGGAGAAGAGAGAAACTTCATCAGAGAAAGAGAGAGAACAGGAAGGTTCTAGAGATAATAGAGAGATAGATAGATAGAGAGAGAGAGAGAGAGAGAGAGAGAGAGAGAGACCAGATAGAGAGATGAGAGGTCTCGAAGAATGAGGGGGGTCTGGGGGGTCGTTTGGGTTAATTAAGGAAATAGATGATATGGGTCGTTGATCGTATTTGATCAATTACTCAGATTTAATCGGGGTTGGGCCGGGTATATTTAAGATTGGGCTGGGTCATTTAATGGTCTGATGGGTTGGGATTAATTGGGTTTAAAATATGGCTAAAATTTAAATAAATGTGGCTAGGTGTTAAATACCCAATAAAAATAGATAATTAATTAATTAAAATAGCTAATAATTATATACAAAATAAAATTAAGTTTAAATAAGTGAAATCACAGTAATTAACTAATATTAAGTGTAAAGTGCATAAATTTCGAATTAAAATAATACAAAATGTCCAATTGGGCTATAATTGTAAAATTGCTGCAATTGAAATTAAATAAAACTCAATTGGCTAATTTGTGAAATAATTAAATTTTAATGGATAAAAAATGATTATAAATAACATACTTAGCTGGGAAATATTTTGACATTATTTATGAATTATTTAAATATGAAAATATTAAAATAAATAGGAAAATAATTTAATAAAAATATGGAAAAATACTCATTATTACAAAGAGTAATTTAGAAAGCTTATATGAAAGTTTGCAAATAATTTGAAGAAAAATTGGGTATTAACACATGGTATTATTAGAAATAAGAACAAATGTGTACCACCAACGACTTTATTATGAGGGTACAACTCAATTTAGATTTGATATACCTCCTCAAATAACTGAAATGACCATCATAAATATATCAAAACAGAGCAATAGTGCTAAATTTATAAGGAAAGAAAATGTGATAATATGGGATGAAGCGCTTTAGCTAAGCGTCAAACGACTGAAACAATCGACTAGAGGTTTAGATATATATTGGATAACGATGAATCGTTTGGTGGAAAAGTAATAATTTGAGAGGTGATTTCTGTCAAGTATAATCAGTAGTTCCAACATTGACCAAAGCAGAAACTGTAATACTAGTTTACCAAAATTATACTTATTGACCTCAAATGAAAAATACTCAAATGACAAGAAATATAAAAGTAAGAACAGATCCAACATTTAGCGACTCCTTGCTTCGTGTCAGAAATGAAGAAGATCATCCAATAAAAGATGATTTGATTTTTCTAGAACACTTGGTTATCAACCCCAATGGTAATAGCAGTACATTTGATAAGGAAAATATTTTCATCATTAGATTAAAACACAATAATGTAATAATTTACATGATAAAAATTAAAGAGTTATCTAGCATAAATGAATATGTTGATCGACTAAATAAAAGGTTGATTGCTAAGTTTATGGTAAAAATAATTTATTTTTTTCAGTTTTGACTAAGTAGAAGATGATACCAACAATTACTACCAAGATGAATACTTAAATGCTTCAGTACCAAATGACCTTCTATGGTACATGTTTGTTGCCAAGTTCATTATTTCTTACGTATGTTAATGTCACAATATATACAATAGACTAAGTTAAAATTGATTTTCCATTGCATATAGGTTGATTTTGAAGAAAAATATGCTCGTCAAGCTCTTAGATCAGTTGAATAGCTTATGTAATAGTAGGCATATGGTATATTAGAAGTTTTGGCAATAAAGTCATACATGCACAACTTATGATACTGGTCAATGTGCTTCTAAGTATGTGTTTATCCCCAAATTCAAGTTTTGTCTTCCGAAACTAAAGAATATCCTTTTAAATTTATGTGTAAACACTTTTCAGTATGTTTATGTTTTGTGGTTATAATAAATACAGCACAAGGACAAGTGTAATGACTCGACCGGTCGTTTTGAGAGTGCTAGACCCGATCACCTATTTATTACTACCTTTATCTCATTTTTTGGTTACTTGACTTGTCGGGGTGCTTGGTGTCGGGTTCGGGAGAGTTCAGTGTAGAATGGGACACATAGTCCCTAAATGGAAAGTTAAAGTCGTAGAAGTTGACCGTAGTTCGAATTGTGTGAAGACGAATTCAGAATGGAGTTTCGACGATTTCATTAGCTTAGTAAGGTGATTTTGGTCTTAGGAGCGTGTCCGGATGTTTATTTGGAGGTCCGTAGGTCATTTCAACATTAATTGGCGAAAGTTGGAAAGTTGGATGATTTTTGGAAAGTTTGACCGGGAGTGAACTTTTTGATATCGGGATCGGATTTTGATTCCGGAAGTTGGAACATGTCTGTAATGTCAATTATGACTTATGTGCCAATTTTGAGGTCAATCAGACTTGATTTAATATGTTTCTGCATCGAATGTAAAAGTTAGAAGTTCTAAAGTTCATTAGGCTTGGATCGATGCGCAATTCGTATTTTTGATGTTGTTTGATGTGATTTGAAGGCTTGACTAAGTTCGTACGATGTTTTAGGACTTGTTCTATATTCGGACAGGGTCTCAGAGGCCCCAGGTGTGATTCAGAATGAATCCGGAACAAATTTTGGACTTAGCTTCATTGCTAAAGTTACAGGCCTGCTGGTATCATCGCACCTGCAGAGGGTTCGACAGCAGGTGCGGAATCGCGGGTGCGTAGGTTGAAGCGCAGAAGCGAAAGGAGCTCCCAGGATCTGGTCTCGCACGTGCGGACACCTGGGCGCAGGTACGCCTCTGCAGGCGCTGCCTTTCTCTCCATAGAAGCAGAATTTGGACTGCAAGTACGGTCTCCTTCTCCGCAGAAGCGGGATTGAATGTGCGAGCCTTGGTCCGCAAAAGTGGAAACTTGGGGCTTAAGTAGAATCCACACCTGCGATGGGTTTTCGCAGGTTCGGCGTCGCAGAAGAGACAAAAAGGCTGTAGAAGTAGATTCGCTAGGCAGAAAAGAGGGATTTTTTAGGGTTTGATCCATAATTCATTTTTGGACTTAGAGAGCTCATTTTGTGGCAATTATATGAGAGTTTTGCAAGGAAATCATTGGGGTTAGAGATTCTAACTCGATTTTGGTTAAATTACATGAATCTGAAAGAAGATTTGAGGACTGATTTGAGTAATTCTTGTATTGTGGACTCAATATCGATTGCATGTTCGGAATTTATAATTTTTGTCGGGTTCCGAGTCGTGGGCTCTGGTCGACTTTTTGGAGTGATTTTTTAATTCTTTTCTAAAGTCGTAATTTCATTATTTAAATTAGTTTTCTATATTTATATTTATAGTATGAAATTATTTTGACTATATTCGATCTAATCAGAGTTGGAAAATCGAGGAAAAAGCCTTCTTGTTGATTGATTGAGCGATGTTTGAGGTAAGTGAGTTGTCTAACCTTGTGTGGGGAAAATTTCCCTTAGGATTTGGTACTGTTATGGTAATTTTCAATACGTGAAGGCGGTGTACGTGAGTGACGAGTGCGTACTCGAGCTAATTGTTGAAAATCCGGTTGTTGCTAAGTAGTTCCCTTTTATTTTCTTATCAAGTTATTATAGCATGCGTAGTCATCATGTTTAGCTCAATTTCACATGTCTACGTGTCTTATGTCTTATTTGAAATTTTTACAACATACTTAGTTGAATTACATGTTTCCTTGATTATGTATTCATTCTTTAGCAGTAGGATTCTTTGCTTGTAATATCATTGTTTCATTATTATGTGTTGGTTTTCGTAAATATTGTTGAGATGACTGTTTGGTTGTGGCACGAGGTTTCTGTCGTGCGAATATTTATTGTGGGTTCTGCCGTGCGGATTGTTATTGTGGCACGAATTTTTTGCCGTGCAAATTGTTATTGTGGCACGAAGTTTCTGCCGTGCGGATTATTATTATGGCATGAGGTTTCTGCCGTGCGGTTGATATGATTTGCACGAGGTTTCTGCCGTGCCGTTGTGAGATATATACTTTTGGGACTACAAGGCGGTACCTCGGGAGTGCCCTCTATTGATTTTCTCTATTTTCTGTATTGTTGTTGCGATTGTTCCTTAACTTGTAAGATTTTTGTTTGCGTACGTGTTGTAATTGTCTTCTTTGATTTCGGGTCATTATTTTCCGTAAATCCCTTATTGTTTCATTCCCCTGTTATTTTATTATGTCATTATATTATGTGTCGTGTTCTTATTATCTCCACTAGGGCCTTGATCTGACCTCGTCACTACTCTACTGAGGTTAGACTTGGCACTTACTGGGTATCGTTATGGTGTACTCATACTACACTTCTGCACATGTTTTTGTGCAGATCCAGGTGAATCCTATCAACCTCGATATTAGAGTGTTGTGCTGCTGCTTGGAGACTTCAAAGTAAGTCTGCCCGCGTCCGCAAGCCGCGGAGTCCCCTTTTATCCCGTTCTTTTCTTATTTCTTTACATTTTGATAGACAGTGATGTATATGATTGTTCTCTACTGTATTTCGAGCTTGTGGCTTATATCTCACCTGGTTTTGGGATTTTACGTATCGAGTTTTGGTGGATTCTTTTTATGAAAGTATTGGGATATTCAAGTTTTAATCTCTTATTTAATGTTTCCGCATATTGATTAGGCTTACCTAGCCTTAGAGATTATGTGTTGTCATGATATCCTACGGAGGGAATTTGGGGTCGTGAGAACAAGCATCCTAAATATTGGACTACATTTACCACAATATGTTTTCATACATGAATAACTATATGTTTCACTTTCAAGAGAGATATCAATATCGACAATAAGAGTTCTAGTTATGGCAGAGTAACCAATGCATTAGAAGAAAATATATATACAAAGAAACACCTTCTATAAAGAAGTGTTCGATAAGATATAATCACCAGAGACGGGTCAAGGATTTAAATTCTATGGGTTCAACTTTAATTTTTTTTAATATTGAACCCAATATATTTTTAAAGTTATGTGTTCATATCTATTATTTTTGCAATTTTAATGAATTTAGACATAAATTTTACCCCGCCCGTAACTGCCACACTGCATCCCCCCCTGATCATCACATTAGATACATTTAAACTACAATACATAATTATCTACTTAACATAACTAAAATTGATCATTTATGTAAATTTTGATGATGTCCTTTCATTTTGAATTCACATATTATGCTAATACAATAATATTCTTCGATATTTAGACAATTGTTGTAGTATTATATATAAAATTTCTCTCATAGTTCCTTCATACAAATAAATATTTAAACAATCATGTGCCATTATTAATGGTCAGTGTGCGTTTATAGATACTAGTATGGATAAAAAGGGTTTAACGCCGGATAATATGGGTAACCATATTATCCATGGATGAATATGATCATTTTTAGGAGAATTTTTAGTTTCCCAAACTTGAGTAACCCCCAATTTGAGGTTTTACACATGCAAAAGTTAAATTCATTAGTTATCTATTTGTTATCCGTTTCCTAAATGGATAATATGATTTATATCCATATTTGAGTCGTTTCTAAAAAGTTCATTATTCAACCCATTTTTTAGTGGATAATATGGGTGGTTAACTATGACAATTATTTGCACTTATCTACAAGAGATCATTTGAGCATTCTAGAAGATGAATTATTTTCTCTATAAACTTTATAGATGAAACGAATATAGTAAAAAAAAGTGCTATTAGCATTTAGAAAGTCTAATCAAGAAATCATTCAAGGGCCAAGACAGTGCTAAATTGCTAATAGCATTTAGTCAGTATGACCAAGAAATCATTCAAAGGACCACCATACAAAGCACTCAGATTTATTTTTTTATGTATTTTATTGCTACTGCGGAAATATGGTATTATTTACTGTGAGAAAAATAGACAAATCGCCCATTCAGCTTAATGGAGAATAAACTAGAGAAAAGAAGAAGAGAGTGAGAAGCTAGCCTAGAATAGTATATGAAGTAGAAGATATATCAAGAGAAATATTTATAAGAATAGATTATAAACATTATTTCATATTGCTACCATATGATTGAATTTCAAACATCCAATAAGATCGATTGATAAATAAAACGCTAAAAAACTTAGGATAATGAGTTGTAAGCTCTTTATAAATTCTTATAACCAATGTGAGACAAATAACAAATGATTATAGGGATATCGCGAGTATATTTGAACACCAATATGTAATAACTGGAGTAGTATTTAGATATCAAGATTTTCTTGTACAGTACAACAGTACTATTAATTCCCATATGACAAGTTGATATCATTTTTAATACTCCACCAAAAAGAGTGACACAAAGTCAATGAAAAGGTAAAAATCCACGATATAGCTGTTCGTTTAAAGCGGAACATGTAATATTAGAGTTTCATTAAACAAAGCAACCCTTTTTAAATGGACCAACAAATCCATTATCTTTCGAGTTAGATAAAATTTTGGCTGCCAGTGTCTGTGAAATCTAGAGTTGAATGCTTTCCTCAACAGTGTCCTCGTTTATCATTTGTCACATTAAAGTTTCGTATAATTTTTCTAAGAAAGGGTAAAAAGCTTTCTTTAACATATATTTCAACATTTTCCTTTTACGTATAATCAGTAAAACAAGTACAACGTGGTAAAAGATACGGAAAGAGAGAATATTTGATTCCTGTCTATCGGCAAATAACGAGTCCGGAATCAAATGTTGTCTTTTTTGACAAAAATAATATTAATAAGTGTAAAAAAAATTACCACTCTATATATAGCGCGGTAATTATCCGCACTATACTTTAACGGTGTTTTGGCCTTAAAGTATAAGCGCAGTTTAAAACCGCGCTATATATGTATAGCGCATGAAAATAAAACTTATAATTCTAATTTGAAAATAAAGGAAAAATAATAATTTTGTTTTACGTATAACACAAAATAACAACTATTAAAAGTATTGGTTGATTTTTTAAAGAAATAATAAAAGGCTTCTCTATTAAAGTATTTATATACACTTAAACCAAATAATGAAAAGAAATAAAAAATAAAAAAGAAGGAAAATACAAAAATATTGGTTTAGGGGTTCGAAACTTGTACCTCAAGAACAAAACAATCTTCACAACTACCCTTCAATCATTGGACCACCCAGCTATTTTGTGTATAATGTAGTGTTTTTGCGTGTTATGTATATAACGCAGTTAATTCATGCGCTATACACATATTGCGCGTATAATTACTGCACTATATATAGAATGGTAACTTTTTTTTTTATACTTATTAATGTTACTTTTGTCCAAAAAGACAATATTTTAGTTCCGAACTCGACAAATAACTGCACTAATAATATTTGAAAATAATTCAAAACTGATAGATTAGTCTATTTTACGCAGCATTGCACCTCACTAGAATAAATTTCGATCGATTTGGTCGTCTAGTCCAACACATGAAATTTTGGCTGGTAGACTGGTTTCAAAATACTTTCTTTTTATGCGTTCAAAATAATCAAGGGTGATTTGTACAAATAGAACACTTTGATGCCACTATTGTTTTTTTGTTTTGCCGTATACCTATGGGCAAAATTTCAAGTTCAATAAATATTGTTCCTTGCTTGTCCCATGAGCAACACTTTTGAGTTTTGACCTTACAAATTAATTTGCCTATAGGGAAGTTGGGGTCAAAAAATCGAGATCATCCATTTTTAAAATTATTGAATGTAATTTCGTGAATAATCAGTGACCGAAAAATCAGAGAAAAGGCTTAATTGATTCAACCGAGAGTATATGTACCTTGTTACACGCGATGTCACGGGACACTGCTTTGTCAAAGTTTTTCACTAGATATGTATAAGAAAATAAAAATAATGAGGATAAATATAAAGATGACACCACTTACTGTCATAGTAATTTATTCACAACTCCACTTCTAAAAATTATATTGTAACACCACTTATAAAATATTCTGTGTATATAATTGGATTCAACCATCCTTTAGTACAAAAGTTTTTTAAGCGAACTGATGACTTATTCATTCACACATTTAGCTTAGTGGATACTCGATAGGTCTTTTTCTCTCTTTTGCTTCTTGTTTCTTTTTTCAGAATAATCATTTTTAAGCATTAAGCAACTAAAATAAGTACAACGATAGAAGGCCAGAATAGAACAAACGATTGTTCTGTTTGAGAAAAGCTAAGTGTCAGCAGACTCAGCACTAGAGAGCCCATGGGTCGGGCCCACGAAACATGAGTCTTTGACTGGTGCACTCTAGGGCTGTGCACGGATCGGATTGGATCGGATTTAGCACATTTCGGATTCGGATTTCGGATTTCGGATTCTAGAAAATGCAATCCGAATCCGATCCGAATTATATCGGATCGGATTCGGATTTTAAAGTTTGGATCGGATCGGATTTCGGATCGTAAATGCCTCAATGTTGTAAACTAATATGTATATTTTCTTTGTAAAAGAGGCAATGCATTAAGAAAAATTCATGTTTATACAATTATGAGAGTACTATGGTGCCAATATAGCTAACTCTAGCAATTGTAAAGGTAATAACTTGGAGGAAGATGTAAAGAAAGTACTGACTATCCGAAATTAAAGTGTAGTATTTATACATTGCCTAATAATTTCGGATTTCGGATCGGATCGGATTAAAATATACCAATCCGAATCCGATCCGAAATCCGAAATTTTTATAAACACAATCCGAAATCCGGTCCAATCCGAAATCCGAAATCCGAAATTGAATGGATCGGTTCGGATTTCGGATATCCGATCCAAATGAACAGCCCTAGTGCACTCTGTCTTCAAAATCTTTTGTTTTATTTCAGCAATATTCCAAAAATAATCATCATAGACCTAACCATCTAAAAGTAGTGGCGTAATTGATTCAACCTCGCTTTCTAAATCATTCATTTGTGGGTGAAACAAATGCAAAAACTCTCCTTTTAAAAATAATAATTCATTTTTTTTGTTTTGAGGTCGGCCGGGAGGTAGGGAAGTTGAAGTTGTACTTGAACATGCATTTTACTTGAAAAAAATTAAAATTTTGTGATTAGAAGAAAATTTATTCACCCAAAAACTGACTCCAATACATTTTTAGAGTTTTTCGAAATCTTTTCAAAAACTGATTAAATTTCATGAACAATCAATGTTTTGAGAAGAAAAAAAAAAAACTTAAAGTATCATGTGTCATGAGCCCATGACTATGCAAACACTTTTTCTGGGATCAATAGCCGGTCATAACAGCAAAGGTATATTATGCCTCAATTGTAGTATATATTATTAATATTTATTTTGCTATAAAATATAAAAGATAGCTATAAAAAATAATACTTAAATATGATTTTGATTTATAATAAATAAAATATATACGCTATTATTTTTCTTTCTCTTTCTTTCAATTAACACATGATTCTCTCTTAGAATTTTTCTTCTTTCTCTATCTCTTTCTTCCTCTCTCTCTTCAAGCAAAATAGGCCGAGTCATAAATACACGAAAGAGAAACAAATCATAAAAGAAAGCCTCAAAATCTCGAAATCAAAAAACATGAAAGTAAACCTATAATAAAAAAAGAAACAAAGATACCTTGGGCGACAGAGAGATTGAAGAGAAATGGGGATTCTTTGCGCGATAAGTAAGAGAGAAAAGAGGAAGAAGCGGTGGAATTGGAAACGTTGTAAATTGTAATGGAAGAGGTAGTGAAGCGATACAAGGAGTCTTGGCCGGAAAACACCATCATCGACGAACTTTCTTCTCTTATTTGCCGCACACAGTATGCACGAATACATGATATAAACATTGAGATACACTGAATACAAACATTAAAATAGAACGGAATATAAACAGTAAATATATTTGATTTTAAAATACAGTAAAATATAGTAAAATACACTGATTAGAAATAAAATATAGTCAATACAACCAGTAAAATATACTCAATACAACAGTAATAACATGTAATAGGAACAACTAAAATATTGTTAATACAAATTCATTTGAATTCACTTTATATAACATAACAAACACAATAAATACAAACATTGAATCTAATGAATGCAATAGTAAAAAAATAATATTGAAACACACTAAATACAAATTATATACAACTGAAAAATCATTCTAAATAATTGGGTTGATAATGAGGCATGTTAGAATTGATTTTGTTGAGTTATATTAGGAGTGTATCACACTAATATTATTGCCGTTATTAGACAACTGGATATACCTATTTTTAATGTGATTGTCGTTACTGTATTCATGAATACATTGCGCGAATACGTGCGCATACAACTGGACTGCCCTGATTTTAGGCGTTTTTTGCTGTTGTATTCATGAATACAACAACGTGAATACATCGAATACACAACCGTAGCAACTGATTAGTAGCTATAGGAATAAATTATGTATATGATAGCTATAGGAAGTTAATAGCCACTAAACAATAGTGGTTTCTGAATATTTCCCGTCACTGTCTGGGGTTATAGCTGCACTTTTGTATCTATACCCGATTCTGGGGTCACAAATGAATCACTTTACAATTTTTTTTTGCAATCGTACCCACTTGACGGTCAACTTCAGACATTTCGGGTCTGAAGTTAAAATTTTTTAGTCTAAAGTGAAAAAATTGCACTTCGCATGCACTTAAGGTCAAATAGGTCTGAAGTGCAATCAATTGTTTCATGCACTTAAGACCAATAAGTCAAAAGTGAAAAGTTTCACTTCAGATGCACTTAGGGCCAATAAGTCTGAAGTGAAATAGACGTTTTCCTACACGTAAGGATAATAAATCTGAAGTGACAAATTGCACTTCAGATACACTTAAGGCCAAATAGGTCTGAAGTGCAACCAATAATTTCTTGCACTTAAAGCCAATAAGTCTGTAATGAAAAGTTGCACTTCAGATGCACTTATTAATGCCAAAAAGGTTTGAAGTGCAACAAACGCATTCATGCACTTAAGGCTAAATAGGGCTAAAGTGAAAAATGCCAGAAACAAAAATTTGTTCTTCGAATTTTAATAATCCAATATACGATTTAATACCTAAATCTACTCCAAATAAGCTCAAAAATGAAACATAACCTCCAAATATCATTAAGAACAAGCCAAACATCAATTTGTCAAAATAACAATAAATCTGACGAACCCATTTTGCAATTAAGAAAAAAAGAAGAAGAAGATACTCTTAGCAATAGTAAAAAAATAAAGCGCCACAACACTTATCATTGTAATATATCATAAACTACCTTAAATATGTTCACGAACACCATAAAAACAAGTCTGAAGTTATTTAAACATCGGATACATATTTTTTTTTAAAAATTAAAAATTAGATACAGATAAAATGAGTCAACCAAATAAGTCGCCCGTGTAATTGTACGGTTACAACTCCATTTGGGCTAAGAACGCTTTATTGTGTTTGGATTGTGTCTCTCATTGGGCTTCATTACTTTATTGCTTACAAAGTCATTACCTGGCTCGTATATTGTAGAAGTGCACAATTAGCACAGTGGTCTTGAATTTTTGTCTCTGCTTTTTGAGGGATGAATTTTACATTTAACAATTGCTGCTCTTCGCTTGTCCATGGATAATACTTTAAATTTTTGACCTTGAAATTCTGCTCATGGGACAAGCAAGGGTCACAAGTTAAAGACTACCCAAAAAGTGTCATATTTTTGCAGCTCTCGATGACAAGGGATATTATTACCTTTAGCCCGCGTCAAAAGTTATTTATATCTGATAAAGCGTATAAAATTTGTATAATTTTTGTATATAATATAGAGAATGTATATATATACAAAAATAAATATATAAATTTTATACATTTTATCGACTATTACTTTTTTATCGACTATACAATATCATTTTTTCAAATACCGACAAAGGTACCCACACCCGGGATTATGGCTGTCCAACGGGACGGGACAACATTTAGGTGGGACGGGACAAACGGGACGAAATGGCAGTCCCGTCCCGTTAACAAACAGGATAGGACGGGACGAAACGGGATGGGACGGGACGGGATCGCGGGACGAAAAGTGTCCTTTTTTTTTGAATTTTTATTTATTTAAGCATTAAGTTTGGCAACGATTATTTTTTTGATAATGATTAAGTTTTTAAAGTTTGCAACGGCTAGTTTGTTTTTTACTTATTTAATAAACTTAAAACTTAAACGGAAATTATAAAACTAAGTAAAGAATTATAAATAATAAAACAAAAGACTTATAATGAAATATTCGAGTAATTATAAATATATAATAGAATTATAATTTATTTAATATAATTTCAAGCCATTAAGTAACTAAGTAAGAGTGTAAGACAATTCATAAAAAAAATGCAACGCTTAAAGCCTTTTATTATATTAATAGAACTTTCAAATCCAACATACAAATATAGGTGCCATAATTTAAATACGAAATTAATTAAAAAAGTTAACACANAATTTCAAGCCATTAAGTAACTAAGTAAGAGTGTAAGACAATTCATAAAAAAAAATGCAACGCTTAAAACCTTTTATTATATTAATAGAACTTTCAAATCCAACGTACAAATATAGGTGCCATAATTTAAATACGAAATTAATTAAAAAAGTTAACACACAAATAAAATACGAAAAAATAGAACACGTAAAGTAAACACAAAAATGATACCCAAAAATTATATATTAAAATTAGGAGATGGAACGAGTGCACCGTGATTAAAATTGAAACTTGAAGAAATTGCTCCAAATACTTGACGAATTAATTTGAAGCTTGCAAGTTGCTCCAAAAAATTGCCCAAATACTTGATAGTGAGTTGAGAGAATAATATAGATAGAATGTAAGAGATTTGAAAGAGAATGATTGATTTTTGTGGGAAAAAATGAAGAAGGATAGGGGTTATTTATAGTAAAAAATATGCGGGATAAACGGGACGGGACGAGATAAGACGGAATGGAACGGGACAGGCGGGACGGAACGGGACGAAACAGAACGAAACGAGACGAGACAAACGGGATGAAATAGTCGTCCCGCGTCCCGTTTAACATAGTCCCATCCCGTTTAGAATCAAGTGGGACGGGACGCGGGACAGGACCGGCACGGGACATCCCGTCCCGTTGGACAGCCATACCCGGGACCCAAAAAGGAAAACGCCTAAGTGGAGAGTACGATGATACTTACTGGACATGCCGTTCATCTTACACCATAGACATATATAGTTTGATTTATGTTACACTTTCATAATTTTTTGAAAAATTTACCTCCTATAGCAAAGGTATACACCTTATTTATTATAACTTAAAATTATTTTAAATATTATTTTTTATAGCTACCTTTTATATTTTATAGAAAAATAAGTATTTATGACATACTATCATTGATGCATGAAATAAGGCATGAAATACGCTATTTGTATTTTTCCTCTCTCTTAGACAACTGGACATACCTATTTTTAAGTTGATGGCCGTTACTGTATTCGTATTCATATGAAGAGAATACATGTGCATACAAATTGGCTGCCCTGATTTTAAGCGCTTTTTACTTCTGTATTCATGAATACATCAGCACGAATACATGCACGTACAACTGGACTGCCCTGATTTTAGGCGCTTTTTATTGTTGCATTCATGAATATATGGCGCGACTACATGTGAATACATGCGCGTACAATTAGACTGCCCTGATTTTAGGCGCTTTTACTGTTGTATTCGTGAATAAAGCAGCACGAATACATGTGAATACATGCGCGTACAACTAAACATCCTGATTTTAGGCGCTTTTTGTTGTTATATTCATGAATATATGACGCGAATACATGTAAATACATGCACGTACAGTTGGACTACCTTGATTTTTAGGCGCTTTTTGCTGATGTATTCATGAATACAACATCGCAAATACAACGAATACACTACTGTAATAACTGAATACTAGCTAAAGGAAGTAATTATCTATATGGTAGCTATAGGAAATTATTAATAGCCACTACACAATAGTGATTTCTGAAAATTCCTCTAATTTTTTTAGATATCAATTCTAGCTTAACGTACCCAAATTATGAAAATGTACAAATATAATTCACTGCTGTGTTAATATAAATCAGACCAAGTTATACGTTAATGGCAGATTGGATGAAACTAAAAATGTATAATTTACCCTATAAATTTGATATCGGTATACTAGCAATGCTATTAAGAAGGTTTCCAAGATTCAGCTTTTATTCAAAGAAAGTACGCAAGTTTGAGGTGGAGTGGTGGACTCAAATATAGTAAGAAGTTTCGTTTCAAGCTATGAAATACAAAATTTTCCTGTTACTTTTCAATAATTTTTTGTAAATAATTTTTATTATCACTTAAATATAACGTTAAATTATTGTAGCTTTTAAAACTATCAAATATAATAAACTTGTTGCCATTTGCCATCTTTTTGTTTGTATCAATGGAAAGAAAATGTCAATGTTGGCATAAGCTTCATTGTCATATCGTAATAAAATTTACTATATGATGCAATCAGTTGGAATCGTGATGGAATTTGCTAATCCAAGAGCTATGCTCGAAGTTGATGATAACTAGCTCAGCAAACTACCGAGAGAATTAGTTGGGAGAAGATTTATGAAGAGAGAATTGAGTAATCTTTATTCAAGAATGCTTCTAATTACAATGTAATAATGTATTTATATCACAATTATGGAAAGTAATGAGGTACTGCCTTTCTCTCTACAGTGCATTTCTCAACTAACTGCTTCAACTAACTTCTAACTAACTTTGTAACTAACTCACTGACACCTATAACTAACTCGATATCAGTTACTGCCTCATTCCATTTCTTCTGCATATTATTCCATTTTCTCTGCATTCTTGTACTTGCATCAATACCCCTCGCTTAAAGATGATCCTTGTCCTCAAGGATGGAAAGGGGGAAATCTGTGATGTAACTCGGTCAAATTCTCCCAAGTAGCCTGCGCAACATCCATTCTAGTCCACATGACTAACACATGACAATCAACTTTGTTGCCTTTGTTAACCACCTCCGCGCAAGAATAGACTCAGGCAATGGACAATTAGGACTTGAAGATGGAGGACTGTGGATGGTTGATGGTAGTAGGAACCTCAAGACACCTTTTGAGTTGTAAAACATGAAAGGTTGGACGAATCAGAACATCAACAGGTAGTAGTAACCTGTAGGCAACAACACCAATCCTTTAAACAATAAGAAAGGACCAAAATACTTGGTTGCTAGTTTGTTGAAAGGTGCAATAACAACTGAGAGCTGTATGTAAGGTTGAAGCTTCAAGTAGAGCATGTAACCCACCTCAAAACAGCTATCAGTCCTATGCTTGTTGCCAATATCCTTCATCCTTTATTTAGCTCTTGCAATGTGGAATTTAAGCAACTGAATCACCACATCTCTAGCCTCCAAGGACCTATCGACCATCTCAGAATTGGCTTCACCAGGGAGATAGGGCAGGTGAATAAGAGGCTTTTGACCATATAAAACTTCATAAGGAGTGCTGATAGTTGTATGATACGAAGTATTATACCGCCATTGTGCTAAAGCCAAATAAGAAGACCACTCATGAGGTTTGTCAGAAAAAACATCTCAAGTAGGTCTCCAAAGTTCCGTTCAAGACCTCTGTTTGTTCATCAGATTGAGGATGGTAATCAATGGATCTTTGCAATTGGAAACCTTGAAATGTGAGGAGTTCTTTCCAGAAACTACCAAGGAAAACATGATCTCTATCACTTGTTAAGGTGACAGACATGCCATGAAGTTTAAAAACATTATCCAATAAGCATCCAGCCACAAATTGAGTTGTATAAGGATGAGACAAAGCCATGAAGTGGCCATACATGCTCAGTATGTCAACCACAACCAAGATCACGTCCTTTCCATTGGATTTTGGTAAACCCTCAATTAAAGCATATATCAATCCAAACTCTTTCAGGAAATGGCAAGGGTTGCAATACTCTAGGAGATGCAGCAACATCATATTTATGCCTTTGACACACATCACACTTATTGATGTAGGTTCTAATGTCTTGGCTGATATTTTTTTGAAAGAATAAGAACTGCAGTCTTTTAATGGTACATCCATGCCAGAATGTCCCCCTTGAGGAGTTGCATGCCACAGTCCAATAATGGTGTTCCTCAATTTCACAGTGTCTCCTATCACCAGTCGACCCTTCGACCTTAACTGATTGTTGCACTAAAGTATAAGATTTGTAGGATTATGTCTGGAGTTTAGAAATCACCATTTGTAATACTGGATCAGTGAGCCAATTCTTGTGAATCTGAACGAACAAAGAATCATTAGGAGTTAGCAGGGACATAGCTAACAACTCAGCAGCAGGTTTCCTGGATAGGGCATCTATAACCTTGTTTTCCACCCCTTTATTATATTCAATAGAGAAATCAAAGGCCATGCGTTTTGAAATACTAGCAACCTGAAAATCAGTGTGAACATTCTGTTCTAATAGATGCTTCAGAGCTTTTTGATCTGTTTTCACAATGAAAGGTTTGCGCAACAAGTAGTGAGACCATTTGGTGACTGTAAATATGAGTGCCAAAAACTCCCCATGATACACTGTCATAGCTTGATGTCTTAGGGCTAAAGACTTACTTATGTGGGCTATAGGATGACCATGTTGCATCAATACTGCCCCAATTTCTTCCCCACTAGCATCAGTCTCCACAATGAATGGCTTTGAATAATCAGGCATTGCCAAGACAGGTGCAGAAACTAGTGCTTGTTTCAACTTATTGAAAACTTCAGCACACTTCTCAATCCAAGAAAATCATTCCTTCTTAAGCTGATCATGTAATGGTATGCATATAGCACCAAAACCTTTAATGAATCTCCTATATTATCTAGCAAGACCCAAAAATCCTCTCAGTTGTTTGATGTTACACGGGACAAGCCAACTCTGTACAACTACTATCTTCTTAGTATCAATTGAAACTTCAATAGCATTGATGAAATGACCTAAGTATTCTACCTTAGGCACACTAAATACAAACTTAGCCATTTTAGCATACAATTGATATTGTTGCATTAGTTCAAAGACAGCCTTCATATGATCAACATGAGAAGACATACTTCTACTGTAGATCAAGTTATCATAAAAAAACACTAGGACTAACTTCCTCAACAAAGGTTTAAAAGTAGAATTCATAAGACTCTAAAATGAAGAAGGAGCATTAGTTAGCTCAAAAGGCATAACTAAAAACTCATAATGACCTTCATGAGTCTTGAAAGCTGTCTTGTGAGTATCCTTCTTTGCTATTCTCAACTGGCGATAACCTGCTCTCAGGTCTATCTTAAAGAACACAACTTCACCTCTTAATTCATAAAGCAAGTATTCAATGATGGGTGTAGGAAACTTGTCTTTGACTGTCACATAGTTCAGTTCCTTATAGTCAATACATAGTCTCCAACATGCATCTTTGTTTCCTACTTAAACAATATGTGAGGCATAAAGAATAATGCTATGCTGAATCACCCATTGATCCATCATTTCTTGAACCAACTTCTCAATGATATCTGATTTAACTCCAGGATATCTATATGGTCTCTTATTCACAGGGTTTCAGATTCTATTCAAGGGATTCTGTGATCAAAAGAGCCTCTATGAGAAGGTAAGGCAGTTGGTACTTTAAAGAATACTACTTGATGAAAGCACCTAAAGTTGGTGTGAGTTCAGCTTCCTGTATAGCTTGGATGTTGTGACATTGTACTCCTTCTACATCTCTATCCATTATTGACATCATAAATAACTGGGCATCCGAGTCACTCGGTTTGGGTAAGGAAGTAGCTTTAGTTGATTTGAGTTGACTGTTAGCACCTCTTAGCATATGTTTCTTGCCTAGATGCACAAATCAATGGTTCTATTCTTGAAGTTAAACAAGATTCTTCCCAAAGTACTAATCCATTGCACTCCCAACACTATGTCCATATTACCTAATGGTAACAACATAAAGTTAGACGTGAATGTTGTCCCCTGTAGCAACCATTGCAAATTCCTGCACTATAACGACCCGATCGGTCATTTTGAGAGTTATAGATTCGATCCCCTATTTACTGCTTCCCTCATATCTTTTTCTACTTATGTGACTTGTTGGGGGTCTTGTTTGTGGTTTCAAAGTGATTTGGGACACTTAGTCCCTAAAACGGAAGATTAAGTTCTAAGATTTTGACCGTAGTTGGATGTGTGAAGATGACTCCAGAATTGAGTTTCATCAGTTCCCTTAGCCCGTTGGGTAATTTTGGGCTTAGGAGCGTGTCCGGATTGTGTTTTGGAGGCCTGTAGCTAAATTAGACTTGAAATGGCAAAAGTTGAATTTTGGGAAGTTTGACCGGAAGTGGACTTTTGATACCGGGGTCGGATTCTAATTTTGGAAGTTGAAAACTTGAGGTCAATCAGACGTGGCTTGATACGTTTCGGCATCGGTTGTAGAAGTTTGAAGTTTCAAAATTCATTAAGTTTGAATTGGAGGGCGATTCATGTTTTAGCGTTGTTTTATGTGATTTGAGGGCTTGAATGAGTTTATATGGTGTTTTAGGACTTGTTGGTATGTTTGGTTGAGGTCCCGGGAGCCTCGGGTGAGTTTTAGATGCTTAACGGATTAAATTTGGACTTGTGTAACTGTTGAAGTTTTTCAACTTCTGGTGTCATCGCACATGCGGTGGGGTTGGCTGCAGGTGCGGAAACGCATGTGCGAGTGGAAGGCCGCAAAAGCGGATTTGGGCAGCCCAAGCATGATTCGCAGGTGTGGAAGGATTTACGCAGAAGCAGCCTCGCTTCTGCGGTGGGAAGATGCGCAGGAGCGATTAGATCGCAGATGCAAAGCTTTGGTCGCAGGAGCGCATCCGCATGTGCGGTCCTCCTCTAGAAAAAGCGGACCCACGGGACTTAAGTCATGTCCCTACCTGCGATAGAAATTCCGCAGGTGCGGCGTCGCAGGTGCGACTTAGAGCCCGCAGGTGCGGAATCGCTCGGCAGAAAATAGGCACTTCGAGGGTTTTATCCCATTTTCAATTTCGGGACTTTGAGAGCTCAGATTGAGACGATAATTCAAGGATTTTTCAGAGAAAGATTTAGGTAATGATTCTTAACTCGTTTATGGTTATATTCCACTAATCTATAGTTGATTTCATCATTTAATTAAGGAATTTGGCTGAGAAATTTGGGAAAAAAGGTTGGAAGTTCTTCAACTAAGTTTTTGAGTTTTGATTCAGATTTTAATATCAGATTTGGATTATTTTGGTACGAGTGAACTCATGAGTAAATGGGTGCTCGTATTTTGTGACGTTTACCCAATTTTGAGACGTGGGACTAAGGAGGCTTTTTAGAGCGATTTTCGAAATTCTTGTTCAAGTATTGATTTCATTAATTAGATTAGTCTATTATAGTTGTATTTATGGTATGTAATTGTTTTTGGCTAGCTTTGATCCATTCGGAGTCAGATAATCGATATGGGGGAGTCCTAGGTTATTTATCCTACATGATCACATCGGTACAATGCCCGATAATCACTCCTCAGAAGAGGGGCTACACGTGGGATTAGCGCACCGGTCATCATATCCATGTCTACCCTTTCCCACCCCTTAGCGGTTATTTAAGCAAATTTTAGTTAACGACCTCTATTGCGTGTTGTTACCCATCCCTTCTTAATGGTCCCGAAGGAATTTAGGACCTCTACCTATAGGCAATTCTAGACAGACCCCTATGGGTTAAAGGAGAAAATAATAAGGCAGCAAGCAATAACACACATGACTGCATCAAATAAAGCAGAAAGGAGCAAGTAAGAGGCTCAAGTTTACCTCCGCAGATAATGCATGTAAACAACACGACTCAAACACAAATAAAGGCAGTATTATAAAAAATGGGATCCTAAGAGGTATGCAGACTTAGTTTTATGAATTCAGAAGCATAGCCCTAATCAGTTTGCCTACTTATTTTAAACTTGTTAAACATTAAGCAGCAAACACAAAGAGAGGCATTTTTTTAATTTTTATAAGAATTGGTTACCTAAGGCTTTCCTAGGCGTGGGATAATGCGCGATTATTACCAGAATAATTGAAGAAAATTGTTATAAATTGTGTTACCTAAACATGCTGTTCTAGGTGTTAAGGGATACAGGATTATTGCCAGTTTGTTAAAAAAGAACAAGGCGAGACTGTTTTATATCCGTTTTCATACATCAATAGCTAAACTAGGTGTAACTAAGAGAGTATAAGCGAGATCCTAAAACATGGCGTCTAATGCACATAAGGGATGCAGAATGATGCATATGCAGAATTCCTAAAGCAGGATTTCTAAATGCACATAAGAGTTGTAGAATGATGCATATGCAGAATTTCTAAAGCAGGATTTCTAAATGCACACATGACTTCAGGATATGCAAAGTCCTAAAGCAGGATTTCTAGATGCACATAGGTTACAACATTGTTAGACATGATTTTTTAAAGATGTGGAAGGTGACAATTTACATTAAGGATTTCCATTTATCCTAGAGACAGGATTTCTAAGTGATAATAACAGTGCCAAAATGAGATGCTGAAGACAGTAGACATAAAACCTGGGAGCATGGTATCTAATGCATGATATATATTGATCCTAGACATGGATTTCTAGTGCGTATACAAAAATGTAAACCTAAAAGCATGGTTTCTACCCTTGATGTAGATAACCTATATAGCTACCCTTCCCTTTTCACTATACATCCCCAATTTTTGTTTACAATAGATTATTACAAACCAATATTGAATTAATTACATAAGTAGATAAGGAAAATAAGATATTACACTATAGGGAGCCTACAAATAGGCCCAGATTTCTAGAGTTTCCAATGCCAGATGGTGTTTCACTGCCTTTCACATAATCCGAGTGTGTCAGAGTTCCCTAAGGACCTCAAGGGATCCCGGGCAGTGCTCACACCCAGATTTCATAGCCATAGTTCAGTAAGTGCAGTGTGGGAGGGACAACTCTAATGCATCAGAGTTCAGAGGGATCTCATATGGATCTCTAAGCAGTCACACATTACAGGGGCAGAAGTTAAAGGTCTAAGAGTAAAGTGAGAGTGCTTGACATGGTGTTGAAAAGATTTAAGTAGGAAAACAGTTTGAAAAGAGACTGATTTGAAACAGTTTTGTAAAAACAACAAAAGGAGTTTATTCAATGAGACAGTTTGAAAAGAGCAGAGCAATCAAAACAACATACCAATCTCAGGATCAAAACAGGTTCAACATCATACATAGAACAAAGAATCAAGACAAGTTCAGCAACCACAAGCATGGGTAATGGGAATTGGGGACATGTATAGAGCATATAAGGGTAAGCACATGGTAAGTAGAGGTACACATAGGTACAGAATCAGAGAAGTCCTAAAGGGGTTCAAGGGATTAAGGTACAACATGTATTTCAGAACTACACAGAACTAAGTAGTCATAAAGTACAAATTATTTTGCCACAAAGGTTCATGCAAGTAACATAAGTAAAGTAGAATCATATTGCGATATACTAGAAAGGGTGCATTTTACAAGCATGCTGAGTCTAAGGGAGGGGACATATTCAGAAGCATGCTGATAAAGCAGTAAAGTATACATATTAGTTGCAAGTTGAACAACAAAACCATAGGTAAAAACATGCTAGAAACAAGATAAATTGAAGTAGTAAAAGAAACATGTTATTTTTGAAACTTGGATTGAAATCAGGACATACCAGTGTAGAAGAGAGCAAACACTGAGTGCAGAACCAAAGAATATAGTGGTCAGCCTTGGCTTACAGCCGGCTGACTTAGAATATGGGTAATTGACCAGAGAAAAGAGAGCAGAAGAGAGTTTTCTGTGCAAAAGAGAGTTGTTTTAAACAATGTCTTTGTGTCCTTGTGCTAATGAAAGAGCAGTGCATTTATAGTTTAAAATTAGGTAGAAAACAAGGTAAGAATCATAGTTCAACATTAATTATAGAAATATGTACCAATTAGAATCAAATCAGTATAAGTGCTTCCTTTAATTAAGAGGTCATACTCAAACGGTAATAGACACGTGATAAAATAAGGAAAGAAAATCGTATAAGGCTGATTATAACATATAAGGAAATATCATAAGTATAATACAAGTATATCACATGTAATAGAGACTAGGTTCATCATGCATTAATTAAGAAAAATGCTTAAAATCAGTTAACAACATAATTGACCATAGAAAAAGGTCAGAAAATATTTCACAAGGTTAAAATCAATAAAGAATATCATGCGAGATCAGTGAAGAATCAATCAAAAAAATTCAGGGACTCACAAATAGAAAAATAGTACTGATTTAGGCTAACTTTATGAGAACCATCATAATAGACACATAATAGGCAAAAAATCAGAACTCTAAGAAGCCGAGTAGGGTAAATATCATATAAAAATTAGGGAATCATATAGAGCATAGTCTAAATTAACAGAATAAACATGATATATGTAGAATAAGTGAAGAATCAGATGTAATAGAGACTAGGTTCATCATGCTTTAATTAAGAAAAAATGCTTAAAATCAGTTAACAACATAATTGACCATGGAATAAGGTCGGAAAATATTTCACAAGGTTAAAATCAGTAGAGAATATCATGCGAGATAAGTGAAGAATCAATCACAAAAATTCAGGGACTCACAAATAGAAAAATAGTACTGATTTAGGATAACTTTAAGAGAACCAGCATAATAGACACATAATAGGCAAAAACTCAGATCTCTAAGAAGCCGAGTAGGGTAAAAATCATATAAAAATTAGGGACTCATATAGAGTATAGTCTAAATTAACAGAATAAATATGATATAGGCAGAATAAGTGAAGAATCAGAAATATCGATGAACAAAACAGGTAGAATCACAAAAAATCGGAACCAAGCACAAATCTCTGGGAATAAACACATAATAGGCAGGAATAATCGAAATCAGAAACCCTAACAAGCAAACATAGGGTAAAAATCACACAATCACAGAATATTCATGAGAAACGAACACATATGCAGGTTAATCGAGCATATACTCAAAGACGGACTCAGAATCACAGATTAAAACCAAGAAACTTAGGGCTTTAATCATAATAACTCAGATAAAAAAAGAGAAACTTAGATAAACGTTTAAAAATGATGACAACCATAGAATAATACTAAAAATCAGAAGGAAAACCGTTTTTGAGAAGGGGTTAAGAACCCTAATTTGAAGATGAAGAGTTATTTTAAAAAAATCAAAAAATCTTTTAAGGAAACAACAAAATAACTCATAATATGCCCAGATCTATTACAGATCTAAGAAAATCAAGAGTTGATAGTTAGGGTTTCATAGAGATAACCCAAAGAGACAGAGAAACGACCTAGAAACCACAGGTTCTAGCCGGAGATGGTAGAATCTTACTCGGATGGCCATGAACGACCTGAGAATGTCATGAAAACCATGGGAGGTGAGTGAACCGCCTTCTGGTTCTTTTTAGGACCTCAAGGCAGCAATACCCGGCGTAGGAAGGAGAGCCATGTGGCTGGGAGGGTGGTGAGACCACCATAGTCACCGGCAAGTCGACGGCTAGTGAGAACCATTAGGTTCTAGCAGAGAGCATTGAGAGGGGTGAGAGATATGAGAGATGTAACGACGAAGATAATGAGAAGGGGAAATGAGGGTTTGGGGGGTAGGTCATTAGGATTAATTAAGGAAAGAGTGAATCTGGACCGTTGATCAAAATTGATCAATGGTCTATTAAACACAGGATTGAGTCGGGTGGATAGGGTATTGGGCCTAGGTTATTTGGGACATTTTTAATTGGGTTGGTGTCAGATGTAATTAGGCTATAATTGAAATTAAAGTGGCTATTTGTTAAATACCCAATTAAGTTAAATAAAATAATTTATAACATATCTAATAATTGTACAAAATGAATTTCATGCATAGAAAATAGTTAAAATGATTACTTAGTATTTTAAAATACAAATGACTAATTTTTGGATAAAAATAGAATCACATGATTTGGCTATAATTGCAAAGTTATTGCAATTATAGCCAAAATGTGCCAGTTTAGCTAATTATGAAATGATTTGTCTCAATGGGACCCTAAATAATTAATGAAACCAAGAAATGCTTTTGAATTCATTTGCAATGCAATTTTATAATTATTTATTGGAAATAAAATGCTGGATAAATTAATAAAAATATAGGAAAATTATGGAAAAATATCAATTGCTATTGATACATGATTTTGAAGCTATATATGCAATTTTAAAATATTTTGAGGAAAAATTGAATATGAACAGGCCCAGAAACCCCTTACCATAATTAAACTAATACCCCCCTCTAACCCTAGTCACTCTCACCCATCCCCGTCGTCACTCTCCCCTCCGTCTCTCAGATGGTCTCTAACTCTAACCCTAATTCTCTCTCGCTGTCACACGCCTACTGCCGTTCATGGTGGTTCTTCACCACCCAGGCCTCTAACTGCCTCTTCAATGCTGGGTACCTCCATCTCTAAGGTCCTTGAGAAGATTCTCAAGGGACCAGGGCTAGTCTGCTTACGCCTTTGGGTTTTTCTTGCCTGTTTTAGGTAGTTTGGCTCGATCTTTGAGTCAAAACCTCTTATTTTAGTCTTATATCCATGGTATCCTAAGTCTGTGGTATCATCTCTGATTTACGTATGAAAACACTAATTTTGTCCTTTGATCTTCTCAGATCTGTACAGATCTGACATGAATTGATTCTATCTCACATCTCCTCTTGAAAAGTTTCTGGTTTTCTAAGTGATTTTCCATTTTTCTAAAATCTAGGGTATACTGAAAATCATTTTTCTCTAAAAGTTTTCTTATTTCGAAGGTTTAATCTTCCATTCTTATGTGTTTTGACCGATTTATGTTGATTTTGCCTCAACCCGAATTAGATTATGCTAAAACCCCAATCTTTTGATATCTTTGCTTAACTCTGAGTCCGTCTATCACGACCCAAATCTCGATTCAGGTCGCGATGGGGCCCAACGGCGAGGTTGAGCCAGCCAATATAGAAAAACTAAGTTTTTCCATTCCCCGTTACGCAAATTTCATCTTTTAACCAATTTTAAACAGATATGAACATGATAATGGCGGTGATGTGAAATAAAACTACAAGTTCGGAAAATCAACCAATAGGCATGTCACATAACATATGTATAGCCAACCACCCAAAATGTACACCACGTGTGTGCCAGGAACTAGTGTCACGAGTGCCACGGGAAACTACTGAATATACAATGACTACAATAATAAAGGGTCTCAGTCTGAATGAAATGGACAGAGAATATAACAAAAGAACTCCAGGGTGCTGCTAGGAAGTCGCCGGGAAAGCAGCTCACCGTGAAGTATGACCACGCTATCACTATCTAGCACCGACCTGATAATCAGATGTACCAGCCTCCGGACCTGTACAGTCAAGTACAAAAAAGAAAAGAAAGTGCAGCATGAGTACATATTAAATAAATATGTACCCAGTGAGTATCCCGCCTAAACTCGAAGAAGTAGTGACGAGAGGTCGACTTGATACTCACTAAGGTCCAACAGTGATAACATATGATAGAATATGATGAAATACAATAGGCATGTCAGGGAAATAAGCAACAAGTATATATATCAAAAGCAGAAAAAGAATCCAAACAATTTCTGAACTAAACAATAAAGCATTTTCAAGGTAAGACCACCGAACGAAACATAAATCACAAATTCTTAGATCCGCCGTGGCGTACGGCCCGCTCCCATAAGGTATCTTCTACACTCGCTGTGGCATACGGACCGATCCCATATTCATTTCAATTTCTATTCAACACTGCCGTGGCGTACGACCCAATCCCATATTCATTTCAATTTTTTTTAACACTGCCGTGGCGTACGGCCCGATCCCATATTCATTTCAATTTCTTTTCAACACCACCGTGGCGTACGACCCGATCCCATATTCATTTCAATTTCTTTTCAACAGCCGTGGCGTACGACCCGCTCCCATATTCATTTCAATTTCTTTTCAACACTGATGTGGCGTACGGACCGATCCCATGTCCATTTAAATTTCTTTTCAACACTGCCGTGGCGTACGGCCCGATCCCATATCCATTTCAATTTCTTTTCAATACTGCCGTGGTGTACGACCCGATCCCATATTCATTTCAATTTCTTTTCAACACTGCCGTGTCGTACGGCTCGATCCCATATTGATTTCACAATTTCTACTTACCATAAGGCCTCAGAAGAATAACACGATGCTAAAACATAGTTTCTTGGTACATATAGCGTCACAAATAATCATATGAAGCATTTCAAGGAAAACATATAAGGCATAACGAGAAAAACATATTTAAGGCATTACAAGAAAAGCGTACAAGGCATTACGAGACAACATGTAAGGCATTACGAAAAAAAACATACAAGGCATGATGTGGGCCTAACTACCCGAACATAACGATGATAGCCGCTACGTATGGACTCTCGTCACTTGGCGCGTACGTAGACCCCAAACAATTTACACATAGCATATATATCACCTATGGGGACGATTCCCTCTTACAAGGTTAGAAAGGAGACTCACCTTGTGTCAAAACTACCCCTCGGACCACAATTGCGCCCGAAACTCCGAACTCTATACCCGAGGACTCGCAACTAGTCAAAAGGTGTAAAAATTAGATCAATGCATGCACAATGTGAGAAATTATCCTAGTTATTCAATAAAATCGCCATTCTTGACGAATTCCCAATTTCCAACCCCGGTCTCTCATGATCGAATTCTGAAAATTCTCGAAGGGATCACTCACCCAAAGCCTAAGGATCACTAAGGTGTGATTTCTACTTGAATTCATCGCCTAAAATGGAAAGTTACAAAATCCTCAAGAACCCTAAAATTTCTACCTAATTCTATGATATTTAGATGATTTAGTAGTGAATTTAACTAGGAATT
>ML296794.1:1149-49197 GCA_005239495.1 Nicotiana undulata
CAGGGTGCTGCTAGGAAGTCGCCGAGAAAGCAGCTCACCGAGAAGTATGACCACGGTATCAATATCTAGCGACGTTCTTATAGTCAGATGTGCCAGCCTCCAGACCTGTACAGTCAAGTATAGAAAAGAAAAGAAAGTGCAGCATGAGTACATATTAAATAAATATGTACCCAGTGAGTATCCTGCCTAAACTTGAAGAAGTAGTGACGAGAGGTCGACTCGATACTCACTAGAGTTCAGCAGTAGTAACATGTGATAAAATATGATGAAATACAGTAGGCATGTCAGGGAAATAAGCAACAAGTACATATACTAAAAGAAGAGAAATCCAAACAGCTACTGAACTTAAACAATAAAGCACTTTCAAGAGTAAGACCACAGAATGAAACAAAAATCACAAATTCTTTGAATCCGCCGTGGCGCACGGCCCACTCCCTTATAATTCAAATTTCATTTCAAATCCGCCGTGGCGTACGGCCCGCTCCCTTATATTTCACAATTTCATTTCAAATCCGCCGTGGCGTACGGCCCGCTCCCTTATATTTCACAATTTCATTTCAAATCCGCCGTGGCGTACGAACCGCTCCCTTATATTTCACAATTTCATTTCAAATCCACCGTGGCGTACGACCCGCTACCGTATATTTCACAATTTCATTTCAAATCCGCCGTGGCGTACGGCTCGCTCCCTTATATTTCACTATTTCATTTCAAATCCATCGTGGCGTACAGCCCGCTCCGTTATATTTCACAATTTCATTTCAAATCCGCCGTGGCGTACGACCCGCTCCCTTATATTTCACAATTTCATTTCAAATCCGCCGTGGCGTACGGCCCGCTCCCTTATATTTCACAATTTCATTTCAAATGAACCTTAGAAGAACGACACGATGCAAAACATAATTTCGTAGTAAATATAGCATTACAATAAATCATATGAGAATTTCAACGAAAAGAAAGAAACATATCTAAGGCATTAAAAGAAAAACACACAAGGCATGATGTGGGCCTAACTATCGGGACATAATAATAATAGCCGCTACGTACGAACTCTCGTCACTTGGCGCGTACGTAGCCCCCAAACAAGTCAAACATAGAATGTACATCACCTATGGGGACGATTCCCTCTTACAAGGTTAGAAAGGAGACTCACCTCGTGTCGAATCTACCCCTCGGACCACAATTGCGCCCGAAACTCCGAATTCTATACCCGAGGACTCGCAACTAGTCAAAAGATATATAATAACATCAATGCATGTACAATGTGATAACTCATCTTAGTTATTCAATAAAATCGCTATTCTTGAAGAATTCTCAATTTCCAACCCCGGCCTCTCATGGCCAAATTCCGGAAATTTTCGAAGGAATGAACTACCCGAAGCCTAAGGATCGTAATTACATAATTTATTTAGGAATTCTTGGTTAAAAATGAAGTTTCACTATTTTCCCAAAACCCCACATTTTTCTATCAATTCCTATGAATTTTTAGATAATTTGAAGAGGATTTTATTTGAATTTGATGTTAAAAGTCATGAAAAACTGACTAGGAATCACTTACCTTGATGAGTTTGAACTTGGGTAGTCCTTTCCCTAGCTCGGAGGATCTCTAGTGGAGGTTGGGTATTGAATAATGAAGAAAAATCCCATAATTGGACATTTAAGTACTGCCCAGGCAAACCTTCATTGCGATCGCGAAGGCCAACTGGCCGGACCTCTGCGATCGCGGCAGAGGTCATGCGATCGCGAAGAACAATTGGCAAGACCTCTGCAATCGCAGCAGTGGTCCTGCGATCACATAGAACAAATTCACCCGGCCCAGATGCTACTCAATACGATCGCAAGAAACGGGCTGCGATCTCGAAGGTGTGGAACCCAGACCTCTGCGAACGCAAAGGAGAAGCTGCGATCGCATAGAGCAATCGATAGCCCAGCAAAATCCTTCTTCGCGATCGCAACCCACCTTCTGCGATCGTAGAGAAGGAAACCAGACAACAGATTTTCTGGTTTTCTAACTTAGCTCCCGGGGGTCCAAAACACACCCGAGCCCCTTGGGACCCCGTCCAAAAGCACCGGCAAGTCTTTATTCGTGATACAGACTCTCTTGAACTCTCGGAACATGAAAAACAACAACGGAACTCGAAATCAAACCCCAAAACCAAATTAATCAAACTTAAGAACTTTGAAATTCTAGAATTCACTTCAACGCGTCGAACCAGCCTAAACTACTCGGAATGACTTCAAAATTTGTAGACAAGTTATAAATGACACAACAGAACTATTCCCGGTCTCGGAATTTCAATCGGACCTCGGGAACATAAAATCACATTCCAAACCAAATTTCAATTTCTATGATATTTCTCAAAACTTCATTAACTCCAATTTTCCTCATTTTATCCGAAACCAATCAAATCAAGTCCGTTTTACACCAAATTTCATAGATGACTTATATAACACATATTGAACATGTTCTGGGCTCCTAAATAATAATACGGGCCCGGCAACACAGGTTTCACATCAAGGTTCATTTTCATAAGCCTTTAATATTTTCATAAAATAATTTTCTTTAAAAATTCATTTCTCGGACTTGGGTCCTCGGAATTTGATTCCAGGCATACGCCCAAGTCCCATATTTTCCTACGGACCTTCCGAAACCGTCGCATCACCTATCCGGGTCCGTTTACCAAAAATGTTGACCAAAGTCAACTTTATTCAATTAATTATCACAAATTTAACTCTTAATCAAGTTTTCCACATAAAGGCTTCCCGGTTACGTGCCTGGGCTGTGCATGCACATCGAGGTGAGATTAATGGAGGTTTTCGAACCTCAAAACACAGTCCAAATTAGATGCACATAAGATGACCCCTTTTTGGGTCATCACACCAAGTGATATAATAAGCCAATCATGGCGTAAATAAATAACATATCCAAAGTGGTCAGCAGAATCAGAGGCTGGCAAGGAAACTTCTATCATTTGGGGGGAAAGTCACTCTGATCAAATATGTGTTACAATCAATGAATATTCACTTGCTATCAGATGTCTCCCTTCCTAAGACAGTAATGAAACAGAATGCGAGGTTGGTTGCTAATTTCTTTTGGGGTGTGGAAAAGTAAAAGCACAAATATCACTGGGCATCTTGGGCTAAACTATCACATCCATTAAATGAAGGTGGCATTGGGGTAAGATGTATTCAGAATGTCTGTAAGTCCATGGAATACAAACAGTGGTGGAACTTTAGGTGCAAACCTTCATTATGGAGCAATTTTCTTCTGGCCAAGTACTGCAAGAGATCCCACCCAATCTCAAAAAAATGGGATAGTGGTCAATCTCAGGCATGGAAAATCCTCATGACCAACAAAAATAAGGCAGAACAACACATCATATGAAGGCTACACTCAGGTGAGGTGAGCTTCTGGTGGGACAATTGGCTAGGTTCTGGACCATTAGCTGCTCATAGAAATGAAGGAGGAAAGCCTGGCAAAATTAAAGTCTCACAATTTTGGGATAATGGGCAATGAAATGTTCAGAAACTCAATGACTGAAAACTTGAAGCAAATCATTTGCACTACCATGGTGGTGTTGAGAAAACCCCAGGAAGGCTTTGTGAAAATTAACAATGATGGTAGTTCGCTCAGTAATTCGGGGAGAATTGGAGCTGGTACCATCATAAGGGATCATCAGGGTAATTTCATTCATGCTATAGCCACACCCCTTGGTGAAGGAACTAATAATCAATAAGAAACTGAGGCTGCTATCATTGGGGTCCAATAGTGCTTGGACAATTGGTACACAAAAGTCCATTTAGAAGTTGATTCTGTTCTGTTGATTAACTGGATCAACAGTAGCTCAGAACCTCCATGGTCTCTTAGATGCCCATTAAAAAATTGAAGGACCTCATTCAACAATTTGAGGACTTCAAGTGCTCTCATGTCTATAGGGATGCCAATTTCTCAGCAGACTCCTTTTCAAAACATAGTCATGAAGTTACTCACATGTCCCAATTCAACTCAGTGCATGAACTTCCCCACACATCAGAGGGCAGATTAGACTAGACCAACTAGAAACCCCTGCATTCAGGCATAAAACCATAAACAGTTTTCAGTAGCCCACTCACAATGATCCCACTCCTAGCTCCTCTAATAGTCATGGATAAACAACAGAAGTTTAGGATAGTTTTCCCAACAGTCCGAGCTAAGCTCACACCCAAAGGAAAGCCCCTCTTGTACCCATTTCAACATCCAGCACAAGTCTAGCACAAATCCACCCATGTTCACAAAACTCATCACCAACAAACCTCCCACACATAAAAACCCAACAACAAATCAAAGCCACACAAGTTAACACACAAGAGGCCACCAAACACATTCTTAATACACTAGTACCCCTCCCCTAGATTTCTTCACCATCCAAATTACTAGCCATTACCCCTCACAAGCTACACTTTCACATCATATCCTCAACACATGAACCATAACCTACACCTCCCCCCACATAGTCACAAAAATACCAACTCCCTCACCAATCCAAAACATCCCGTAACCATAAAGGCAAGACCAACTGATTTTTCTCTAACTCTGGTTTCTTTTTTGCAGGTACATACAGTGATCACCAGTTAGGCCAATCGATATGCCATCAATGGGTGGTATTGTTGATACCCAATTTTTCCTCGAAATTATTTTCTAACTTACATTTTACCTTCAAAATCACTTTTCATAAAGAATGGTATTTTTCATAATTTTTCATATATTTTATCAATTCATTTTCCTATTTATTTAGCATTTTTATTCAATAATTATTTATAAATTATATTATAAATAATTTCAAAATATTTCTCAGCTCAATATATCATTTTTAATCCTATTAGGATTTAATTATTCCATAAATTAATTGATTAGACATTGTTTAGTTATAATTACATAAAATTTTCAACTATGGCCTAATTGGGCATTAATGCTATTTTAATTCCATAATTAATCATTTTTATATTTTTCATATTAGCTAATTACCTTAAATTTTACTTACTTAGCATTAATCTTATTTTCATATAATTATTAGCTATTATATTAAATTATTTTATTTTTATTTTTCATGGGTATTTAAAATCTGGCCACTTTTAATTTTTGATTTCAACCGATTTAATTGACCCAGTAACCCAACCCAGACTAATATCCTACCCGGCCCAACCCCAAACCAATCTAAGCCATAATTAGATCAACGATCCAGATTATTAGTACCATAATTAAACTCACTTAACCCCCCGACCCCTCTCATTCTCACCGGTATCTCATCTCTCTCTCTCTATCTCTCTAGTATCTTCTAGATACTTCTGTCTCTTCCCTGCTCCGATGAGTCTCTTCATCTTCTCCAGTGACCTTATCCACCGGAGGCCATGGATTCCTCACCCTCTGCCTCCTATGGTTCCCTTATGCCGGTGTTTGCCATCTCTAAGGTCTTCAAGAGACATGGGTTAATCCTCCTACCCCCCTGGGCCTGTGCTCACCATTCTCCGGCCACCTCCGGCTAGTCGAGTAAAATCCATGACCGTTGGGGCTAAACCAGTAACATTTTTGAGGTTTTTCTTTTCTTTCTGGGTTCTTTTTGAAACCCTAAATGCTTAAAACTCCCCGATTTCTTTAGATCTATGATAGATCTGTGTATATTTTAAGCTATTTTGTTTTTTTCTCAAATATTCTCCGATTTTCAATAAAATGACTCATCATTTTTCAACTAGGGTTTCGTGACCCCTTTTCAAAAACGGTTCTTCTTCTGATTCTTAGTAATTTTTACTGTGTTTGAACGATTCTCCTATATTTTTTTTGTCGTCTGGGTTATTATGCTAAAATGCCATAATTTTCTAGGCTGTCTGTTATTACATGTTTATATGTGTTCGTTTCTTATGAAACTGTCCGTATATTCATTATGATTCTCGCTTTAGCTTGTTGCAAGGGTTTTCAATCTTATACTGTTCTCTAAATATTTGCTTAGGGTTTCTCTGATCTTGTCCAATATGTGTTATTTATTGTTTAAACGGCCTGACTATTCGTTTTACTGACTGTTTGCTTGGTAATCTGTACTTATTTTGTGTATTCTCCTTAAAATTGTGATACTTGCCTTAAAGACTGTGGTTTTGTATATTTTCCTTATGACTCTTTACTGATTTTGAATTATTTTCTTATTTGTGGAATAATTTTCCTTGTTTGGTATTGATTCCTTGTGATTGGAATCTCACTCGATATCCTCTTGACAAATTCTCAGACATGAGCTATACTCTGTCTTATTTTAGGTGCTACCAATATTTCTCATATACTTTCCTTACTTGGAATACTCTGCATTTATACCTCATTAAATGCCATATGCTTGACTATTCTGGTAAAAATCAGTTTGTAATCGACCCTTTTCCTTGTTTAGCATGAATTGTGCCCGTTTGAACTATGATACCCTAATTAAAGGGAGTCCGGGTCTTTAATTGATTCTAATTAAGTATTCTTCCTATAAGTGTGTCAAATTAGTACTTCTTACCTTATTTTTCTTGCATGTTTCAAACTATAAATGCCTCTACTCTCTCATTAGCAACACACGAACACACATCTTGTTCTACCCTTTCTTACTCACACATATACATTCTATTGCTCCTATTGATTGTATGCTGTTACTAGTCGGCTGAAAGCCAAGACTAGTTGTGCTGTTTGCTTCTTCTTTACTCTGTATTTTCTATCTTCAACTGATATGTTTCCAATTTATATTTAAAGTCACCAAAACAACATGTTTCTCTGGTTACTACGATTCATCCTGTTTCTGATCTTCTTTTATTTATGGTTGTGTTGTCCTACTTGCAATTAATTTTGTATACTGTGTTATTTAGTTCCAGGTACCCCTCCCCTTAGCATTAACATGTGTACTCCCTCTTGTGTGTTTCAATATCACCCTGTTCATGTCTTCTGAGATCTCTAGTGTGCTATAATTGCATTGTGTAATACCCTAAATTGCTTTTCCTAAACCTATGTGTAATCATGTCCAACCTTCTCCCAACACTCCCTCTAATTTGATTCTGTGTTGGTTTCAAACCATGACTGATCCTATGCTCTAAACATCTCTGATTGTGTGACCATTAATATTCCTGCACCAATTGCAAGACTTCTGCCTACTATGTGTTCATCATGTTATGTGCTCTATGTATACCAATCCCCATTGCCCCTATGTGGAGGTTTGTGTTGCTGAACTTATCTTAGTTCTGTGTTCCTTGAGTGTTACTAAACATGTTTGGTTCTATGATTGGTCTTTTGCTTATGTGATTCCACTACTGTTTTTTTCCAAAAACTGTTTACCAAACAACTTTCTTGAAAAGTTTTTCTTAAGTAAGGCCCTTTCAACACTGTTTTGTCAAAAACTTTTTAAACTTTATCTCCTGCACTTCACTCTACTCATACACGTTTATGTTCTACCCCCCAGTGTGAGCACTGCTTTGGGACCCTTGAGCTCCCTCTGAACTCTGACGCACTGAGGCTGGTACTTCCATACTGCACATTGTTCCACTCTTGGTTACCAAGTCTGGGTGTGAGCATTGCCCGGGAGCTCTTGAGATCCTTAGGGAACTTTGACACACCCGGATTACGAAAGGCTATGAAATACCAAAAGGCAATGAAGTTTTGAAGGATTTGGGCCTATTGAAGGATCCCTATAGAATAACTTCTTATTTTTATACTTTGTTTATGTAATTCATAATTCCTGGCTTGTAATAATTTATAAAAAACTCATGGGGGTTGGATAGTGAAAATGGGAGGGATAACTATGCATGCTTAGCTATTGCAAGGGTAGAAACCATGCTTAGGTTTTATTTCCTATCTGCGTAATAGAGATCCTGTGTAGGTTCATATGTTCATCCATTAGAGATCATGCTTCTTAGGTTTCTGCTGTTTTAGCATACTCACTTTGGTTAGAAAATCCTGCTAATAAATGGTGTTCTTATCTATCACTTCCATGTACACCTAGAGATCATGCATTAGGCCTAACAAACAAATAAGAAAGTTATTCTGCATTTCCTGAGACTGTTCCTAAACAACGGAATATTGACACTTAGAGATCCTTTTTACGCTATATAATAGTAATCAACATGTCATATCCGCATATACTGAAGCATGCTTAAATAGTTAGAAAACCCTGCTTAGGTTCTGCATATACATCACTCTGTATTTCTGTGCATTAGAGATCATGTCCTTAGGATTGCACTCATATCCGATTAGGCACCTCTAGTCCAATTACTGATAAAAACAGTTTCATTAATTTTTTACAAACAACTAGTAATAACCCTGAATTCTGAACACTTAGAACAACGTGTTTGATAATACAATTTCAAATAGTTTTCGTTAAGTAATTCTAATACTGGTACATTGTTTTGCACCTAGGCAAGCCTTAGGTGATAAATTCGTTAAAACTAGAAATCTTCTTCCTTATATACTGCTTAAAATTCAACAGGTAAAATCAATAGGCAAATTGATTAGGCCTTTTTTGAATTACAGAACAAATCTGCTTTCTCTATTATGTTTTTAAAATAACCTAAACACCAAGTCTTAGGATTCCAATTAATACCGCACTTATATGTGTTTGAGTCGTGCTAATTATGTGCATAACCTGTGGAGGTAAACTTGAGCCTCTTATATGCTCCCCATTCATTGCAGTCCTAAGTGTTCTTGTTTGTCGCTTTAGAATCTTTACCTTTAAACCTGAGGGTAAACCTAGTACCTTTGTAAAGACCCGTAAAATTCTATGTCTAAAATAATTCCCCAATAGGTCCCTGTGTTGTTATAACAATAGAAACTCTTAAAACGGACCTATTTTGAGTAAAAAGTACCCCTAAGCTTGAAATTATTTTTTCCAAAATTATGCTGTTATGAGACGCACTATGCGTTTGCATAACGTGTATGCGGACTGCATAATGGTCGCATACCTGGACATGCTACTGTCCAAATTGAGGACAACTATGCAGCCCAGAATGCGATCGTATTTTGGGTATACGAACCGCATAGTTGTCGCATTCTTTCCCCATGGTTTTTCGAAGGAGGTTATGCGACGCACTATGCATTCCTGACCACATTTCTGTGTCGGGGCTCCTATTTTCGAAATTTTAAAACCCGACCCCCTGTTTAATAAAATACCCCTCCCCTTCATTTTTAAGGAATTTCTGGACTAAATAGAGAGAGGGTAGAGAGGGTTCTTGAGAGAGAAAGCTCCTTCTTTCTCAATTTGATTTTTCCAAAATCACTCAGGCCTGGGAATTTCGAGTAATCTTCTTCTTCATTCTAACAGGTAAGTCCCCACCCCATTTCCCTCAAATTTCCAGATTTTTGGTTAGTAGTAGAACTCTCCTAAATGGGTTCTTGCAGATAAATGTAAAGAACCTTGCATGCACGGTCATTAATAGTCACAATCTAGTAAAGAGAAGTGGGTTAGAGTAAATATTCACAAAGAGGGGGTAGGTAATCTGAGGGGTCACATAACATTCGATAAAATGCCTAAGCGAGTTCGAATTGTGTTCATGGTTCTCAATTCTAAGATAAATGTGTTACATTATGAATTACATTGACGTTGCTTGACGGTCCGGTGATTTGGGAATAGGAATTAGAAGGGAAATTCGATTCCAGTTATGTATGGCTAACTTTAACCTTTGTAGAATCCTCTTGTTTGTGTCCGAGCATACGGTATGTGTACTTTATTTGAGAATATGTGAATTGACTGTCCAATTGTGTTAAGGCGTAATACTTCACTCCCTGAATTTCATGTTGACTACTATGCTAGTTGAGATTGTGAAAAGTAGTTTGTTGTGCCCATCTTATTATGTGCAAAGCTCGTAAATGCTCGAGGGTTTCGATATGAAAGTATGTGTTAATGAATGAAAGAATGTTAATGTGTCCAACTGTGGGAATGTATATAATGGCTAAAAACTGTGTGTGGTAAGTAATGAAAAGGGGTATTGTGAAATGATGTAATTGAGTTGAACGATTATGGCAACACCATGTACATGAATTACTGATTGGTGAGAATCATTGTGCTTTGAGTCCACATAGCGAATTGTTGATGTGAACTTGTGTTCCTTGTAATGAAGATACTTGTGGTTTAATTGTTGGTGATATTTGTTATGAAGTGTGATTGTCTGGTGGGATCGGGTTGCATGCCGCAACACGGGGTAATAAGGGTGGATGAGGTAATAAAGGTGAGTGAGGTAATAAGGGTGGATGAGGTAATAAGAGTGTACGAGGTAATAAGGATGGAATATGGTTGTGTCTAAATGAAAATTTGTGAAACTCTTGAATATGGTGGTGTTGAAAGGAGAATCTGTGAAACTCTTGATTTTGGTTGTTTCTGTTTCTGTGCAATACTTGTTGGTCCCATTAATTGTGTCTTATCTGTGTATTGCTTGATTGTACTTAGGGTAAAGTTTGTTCATACGTACTAGTACTTTTCCACAGTACTAAGATCCCTTTTTCCGGGGGCGCTACATCTTTTATATGGATGTAGGTGGTTCCATAGCAGGTAGCTCAGCCAGCCGTTAGTGGTGCCTCCTCATCATCTCTTCAGCAGTTTTGGTGAGCCCCTCTTCCTCTCAGGGCCGCGTGTGGATTATACTATCCTCTTTTGCTTATGTTGTAAAGGTATAGCCGGGGCCTTATTGCCGGCAAGTTATGTAAAATGTATAAGAACTCTTATAGGTTCAGTAGACATTGTGTGGGTTGTATATGTATATGTATATGTATATGTATATTGTGGGCGGTAGTTGTTCTCACTCATACTTGTGGATCGCAAATAAGAAATGTTGTATGTAACTTGTATATTTTGGGAGTATCTCTTGTTGAAAACTAAAAGAGGAAAAAATGGAATTATGTTGTAAAGTGCACTTTGAATCTAAATTGGCTAACTCTTATGGAATAATGTACGTTATTTACATGGGGTAATACGTTTTGTAGGAAAGGCAATCCATCTCCGCTTGACTGGGTTCATCCGGTTAGGCGCCGGTCTTGTACTTCGGTTTAGGGGCGTGACAAACTTGGTATCAGAGCCTAAGGTTTTAAAAGTGTCCTAGGATGTCTCAGAGCTGTGTCTAGTAGAGCCCTTCTTATCGGTGTGTTGTCGACCACATCTATAAGCAGAGGGCTGCATGGACAATTAGGAAAATACCCTTTCATTGTTACTCTGTATCGTGCGATGAAGTGGAAGGTGAGAATATCTTTATCTAACTCGCGCATTGTCCCAAGTTTTAGTAAATGGCGCCCAAGAAGAGAGCTCGGCTCGGCCTAGTGGCCAATGCCACCAAAAGTGTGGCCATAAATCCTCTATTTGATGGTGCGGGTGAGAATGATTCCCCAACCTTGAATCTTCCTGACTCCTCCGTGCCCGACCAGTCTATTCCTATTCCTGCTCCAGCGGAGGATACTGAAATCCCTCCCGCTGATGTTCCTAATCCTTCCTCAATCCCAGCTTCCGGTCCCAGTATTTCTGATGGGGTCCTTACGGGAGCTATCCAGATGTTGACTCGGTTAGTGGCCTCCTAGGCCCAAAGATCACAGGCTGCCCCTGCGTCCTCTAGCGAGCAAGGGAATTCTTCAGGCTCTAGGGTCAACCAGTTTCTGCGGTTAGCCCCTCCAGAGTTCACATGCACCGACCTAGAGGCCGATCCTCAAGATTTTGTAGATGAAATGTACAAGACCCTTCAGGTTATGAAGGCTACTGAAACAGAGGGAGTTGATTTAGCTTCCCATCGTCTAAAGGGGGCAGCATATTCATGGTTTGAGATATGGGAGAGTTCCCGTGGAGAGGGGAGCCCTCCGGCGAGGTGGGTCGAGTTTGTAGATGCTTTCATGGATCATTTCTTGCCTGCCAAGGTTATGGCAGCCCGTGCTGCAGAGCTTGAGGTCCTTAAGCAGGGCCACATGAGTGTGTGGGAGTACCATATGGAGTTTGTGTGCTTGTCCAAGTACGCTACCCACATGATGCCAACTATGGAGGCCAGAGTTCGTCGGTTTGTTCAAGGTCTTGGTACCTTGGTTGTCAATGAGGCTGCTACAACTAATTTGCATTCAGATATAAACTATGGTAAGATGGTGGGTTTTTCCCAAGCTACGGAGGCCCGGAAATTGAAAATAAGAATGGAGAGAGAGTGTAGTAGTAGGGCCCGGTCAGCGGGGAAGCCTGGAAGCTCAGTTGGAGGTGGGAGATTAGCCTTTGGGAGAGGGTCATCAGGGCCATCTCATTCCTATGCTCAGTCCTCATCCAGTGCGCCTCCATCAGGGCACAATTATCAGCAGGGAGGTCGTTTTGGTCCCGGTTCGGATAGCAGGAGGTTCCACCAGTCAGGTCGTTCTGGTGGGAGGTTTCAGCAGTAGCGAATGGCCCCATGTCCTAAGTGTGGGAGGTTCCATTCTGAGCCATGTTACTTGAATATTCCGATATGCTACTGATGCGGAATGGGAGGTCATATCCAGTGGGATTATCGTGCGCCCAGTCAGGGCACAGGTAGGAGCACTGCCCAGCCGTTCAGTTGTTCAGCCGCTACATCTTCAGCATGCCCTCCAGCTCTAGTAGGGCGCGGTGGAGCTAGGGGTAGAGCACGGGGTCAAGGGGGACCCAGTCAGTTCTATGCTTTGAGTGGTCGCCTGAGTGCGGAGGCTTCTCCAGATGTTGTCACAGCTATCCTGACTGTGCAATTGCTTGATGTTTATACTCTTATTGATCCGGGGTCCTCTTTTTCATATGTTACTCCATTTATTGCTTCGAGTTTTGGGATAGAACCCGAACAACTTCATGAGCCGTTCTCAGTGTCGACTCCGGTTGGTGATTCTATTACGGCCACGCGAGTCTATAGGAATTGTGTTGTCACGGTGTGTGGTCGAGCTACCACGACCAATCTTATTGAGTTAGAAATGGTAGATTTTGATTTTATCATAGGAATGGATTAACTTTACTCGTGATTTTCTAAATTCGACTGCCAAACAAGAATTATGAGGCTCGAATTTCCTAACGAGCCCGTTATTGAATTGAAGGGGAACGATGTTGCGCCGAGGGGCAGGTTTATTTCCTAATCTTAAAGCCTCCAAGATGATAAGGAAATGATGCATCTATCAGTTGGTCCGGGTTGCGGACACCACTTCAGAGGTACCTGCTCCCGAGTCCGTGCCGGTTGTGAATGAGTTTCTTGAAGTGTTTCCGGATGAGCTTCCTGGAATTTCGCCAGATAGAGAGATCAATTTTGGGATTGATTTATTTCCAGATACGCAACAAATATCTATTCCACTTTACAGGATGGCGCCAGCAGAATTGACAGAGTTAAAGGAGCAATTGAAAGATCTATTAGAAAAGGGCTTCGTTCGGCCAAGTGTGTCGCCTTGGGGCGCACCGGTTCTTTTTGTCAGAAAGAAAGATGGATCGCTTCGAATGTGTATTGATTATTGGCATCTCAATAAGGTCACCATCAAGAATAAATATCCACTACCTCAGATAGGTGATTTGTTCGATCAGTTGCAAGGTGCTAGGTTCTTCTCAAAGATTGATCTACGATCAGGGTACCACCAGTTAAAGACCAGGGAGCAGGATATTCCTAAGACCGCCTTTAGGACTCGTTATGGGCACTTTGAATTTCTGGTAATGTCTTTTGGGCTAACCAACGCCCCAGCAGCTTTTATGGATCTTATGAATCGGGTTTTCAAGCCGTGTTTTGACTCCTTTGTGTTTGTCTTTATTGACGATATCCTTGTTCATTCGCGAAGACAGGAAAATCATGCTAATCACCTTAGGGCATTTCTGCATTCTCTTCATCAACACCAGTTGTATGCAATGTTTTCAAAATGTGAGTTTTGTCTAGAATCAGTCACCTTTTTGGGCAATGTTGTTTCTAGGGAAGGGATTCAAGTTGATCCCCAAAAGATTGCAGCGGTAAAGGATTGGACTAGACCAACGACCCCGACGGAGATTCTCAGTTTCTTGGGTCTAGCTGGGTATTATCGGAGGTTTGTGGAGGGATTCTCTACTCTCGCCTCCCCATTGACTAAGCTGACGCAGAAAGCAGATAACTTTTAGTGGTCCGATGCTTGTGAGAAGCGTTTTCAGGAATTGAAGTCGAGATTGAATTTGGCACCAATGTTGACCTTGCCAGAAGGTTAAGAGGGATTCGTGGTTTATTGTGATACTTCGAGAGTTGGTTTGGGGTGTGTGGTGATGCAATGTGGTAAAGTTATAGCGTATGCGTCAAGGCAACTCAAGAATCACAAGAAGAATTATCCGACGCATGATTTGGAGCTCGCAGCGGTTGTGTTTGCATTTAAAATATGGCGGCATTATCTTTATGGGGTCCATGTGGAAGTGTTCACAGACCACAAGAGTCTTCAGTATTTATTCAAGAAGAAGCAGTTGAACTTAAGGCAGCGGAGGTGGATAGAATTGCTCAAGGATTATGATATAAATATTTTGTACCATCCAGGAAAGGCAAATGTGGTAGCCGACGCTCTTAGTAAAAAATCCATGGGTAGCTTGGCACATTTGGAGGCCGGTCAGAGCACTTTGGCTCGAGAGGTTTATCAATTGGCCAGTCTTGGGGTCTGTCTTTTGACCTCAAATGAGGGGGATGTCGTGATGCATAATGGAGCAGAGTCTTCGGTTATAGAGGAAGTCAAGGAAAAGAAATTCAGAGATCCAGCATTGAAACAATTGAGGGAGGCAATTTTAAATAACAAGATTTCAGCTTTTTCACTCGGCAATGATGACAGTGTCTTGCGGTGTCAGGGGAGACTATGTGTTCAAGATGTGGATGAACTCCGGGAGTGGGTAATGGCAGAGGCTCATAATTCCAGGTATTCTGTTCACCCGGGTTCTACAATAATGTATCACGATCTCAAGGAGATTTATTGGTGGGGTAGTATGAACAGGGGTGTGGCGGACTTTGTGGCTAGATGTCCGAATTGTCAGCAGGTGAAGGCCAAGCATCAGAGGCCTGGTGGGTTGACTCAGCTCATGGAAATACCGATGTGGAAATAGGAAATGATCTATATGGACTTCTTGGTAGGGTTACCTCTCACCCAACACAAATTCGACTCAATTTGGGTAATAGTGGATCGACTCACGAAATCAGCTCACTTCTTACCAGTCAAGTCCACCGATACTGCAGAACAGTACGCTCAATTTTATATCAAGGAAATAGTCAGACTTAATGGAACTCCAGTTTCTATTATTTTGGATCGAGGGGCCCAATTCACAGCTAACTTTTGGAGGAAATTGCAACAAGGTTTGGGTACTCAGGTAAATCGCAGCACGACTTTCCACCCGCAGACTGATGGTCAAGGGGAGCAGACTATTCAGACGCTTGAGGATATGTTACGGGCTTGTGTTTTGGATTCCAAGGGTAGTTAGGATGATCCCTTGCTGCTTATAGAGTTTGCTTACAATAACAACTTCCAGGCTAGTATTCAGAAGGCCCCATTTGAGGCATTGTACGGGAGGAGATGTAGGTCTCCGATCGGATGGTTTTAGGTTGGTGAGCCAGAATTGTTAGGACCATATCTTATGCAACAAGCTATAGGAAACGTTAGAGTCATTTATGAGAGGATGAAAATTGCTCAGAGTCGTCAGAAATCCTATGCGGATGTTCATCGTAGGGGTTTAGAGTTTCAAGTAGATGATTGAGTATTCTTGAAGGTGTCTCCCATGAAAGAGGTGATGCGGTTTGGGAAGAAAGGGAAATTGAGCCCTAGGTATGTCGGTCCGTATCGGATCGCTCAAAGGATAGGGCAAGTAGCATATAGGTTGGAATTGCCCCTTGAAATGTCATTAGTGCACCCGGTGTTCCATGTGTCTATGTTGAAGAAAGTGGTTGGAGATCCATCCGCCATCGTGCCAGTTTAGACTATTGAGGTTAATGAAGAATTATCGTATGAAGAGGTTCCGGTTTCTATTCTTGATAGGCAAGTCCGTAGGTTGAGCAACAAAGAGATTGCTTCAGTTAAAGTGTTCTGGCGAAGTCATCGAGTCGAGGAAGCCACGTGGGAAGCAAAAAATGAAATGAAAGAAAAATATCCCCATTTGTTTGAACAAGTCTTGTAGTGATCGTGAGAACTGCCATCTCCAAGTGAATACGCCTTTGTGTTTAATTTTGCGCAAGAACACTTAACTCTCCTAATTTCCTTACTATTGTAGACCCTCAAAGTTGTGCCATATTTGTGTAACATTGGGATTGTTTGGGTAATGCGCATCTCTTTGAAGTAAGCTAAATTTATGTGCAATTCATGTGGTAGTTAGATGATATGCAAGTGGTGGTGTTAACTGAATTATTAATAAGTAGGTTGAAGTAATTAAATTGTATATGATTTGATGGGATAACTGAATTATGTGAAAACCGTCAGAGTAAGTGAAATTATGTGAAACTCGTGTGATGGTTAAATGATTATAGAAGTGTAGATTGGTAATGATTAATTGAGGCGTATAGGGCATGCAGAAGTAATTGAATATATGCAAGCTGTTGAGGTAACAAGGTTATATGCAAGTTGTTAGAATAACTGCATTATGTAGCATTTAATTGGCCAAGAATATGTGTTTCGGGAGCTCTCTGACAGGTAGATAGGCCTAATTACAGAGGAAACTCTGGCGCAATTTTCAGTAAATATCGGAGTTAGTTAAAATTGGGGGTTGACATATTGTGTTTTCAAAACCAAATTACTTTTCGATCCTTATTCGAGGACGAATGACTTTAAGTGGGGGAGAATGTAAAGACCCGAAAAATTCTATATCTAAAATAATGCCCGAATAGGTCCCTGTGTTGTTATAACTGTAAAAACTCTTAAAACGGACCTATTTTGAGTAATCGTACCCCGAAACTTGAAAAATAAATTTTCCAGAATTGTGTTGTTATACGACGCACTATGCGATCGCATAATGTGTATGCGGACCGCATAATGGTCGCATACCTGGACAGGCTACTGTCCAAATTGAGGACAACTATGCGGCCCATAATGCGATCGTATTTCGGGTATGCGGACCACATAGTTCTCGCATTCTTGCCCCATGGTTATTGCGAAGGAGGTTATGCGACGCACTATGCGCTCGCGTAACAAGTATGCAGACCGCATAGTGGTCGCATATCTGGGCAGATTGTTTTCCCATTTTGGCCCATTCGCGGACCAACTATGCGACAGGAATGCGGACCGCATAGCAAGAATGCGATTGCATTCCTAACCGCATTTCTGCGTCGGGGCTCCTATTTTCTAAATTTTAAAACCCGACCCCCTGTTAAATAAAAAACCCCTCCCCTTCATTTTTAAGGAATTTCTGAACAAAATAGAGAGAGGGGACAGAGGGTTCTTGAGAGAGAAAGCTCCTTCTTTCTCAATTTGATTTTTCCAAAATCACTCAGGCCTGGGAATTTTGAGTAATCTTCTTCTTCATTCTAATAGGTAAGTCCCCACCATATTTCCCTTAAATTTCCAGATTTTTGGTTAGTAGTAGTACTCTCCTAAATGGGTTCTTGAAGATAAAAGTAAAGAACCTTGCATGAATGGTCATTAATAGTCACAATCTAGTAAAGAGAAGTGGGTTAGAGTAAATATTCACAAAGATGGGGTAGGTAATCTGAGGGGTCACATAACATTCGATAAAATGCCTAAGCGAGTTCGAATTGTGTTAATGATTCCCAATTCTAAGCTAAATGTGTTACATTATGAATTAGATTGACGTTGCTTGACGATCCGGTGATTTGGGAATATGAATTAGAAGGGAATTCGATTCCATGTATGTATGGCTAACATTAACCTCTGTAGAATCCTCTTGTTGGTGTCTGAGCATACGGTATGTGTACTTTGTTTGAGAATATGTGAATTGACTGTCCAATTGTGTTAAGGCGTAATACTTCACTCCCTGAATTTCCTGTTGACTACTATGCTAGTTGAGATTGTGAAAAGTAGTTTGTTGTGCCCATCTTATTATGTGCAAAGCTCGTAAATGCTCGAGGGTTTCGATATGAAAGTATGTGTTAATGAATAAAAGAATGTTAATGTGTCCAAGTGTGGGAATGTATATAATGGCTAAACCCGTGCGTGGTAAGTAATGAAAAGAGGTATTGTGAAATGATGTAATTGAGTTGAACGATTATGGCAACACCATGTACATGAAATAGTGCTTGGTGAGAATCATTGTGCTTTGAGTCCACATAGTGAATTGTTGATGTGAACTTGTGTTCCTTGTAATGAAGATACTTGTGGTTTAATTGTTGGTGATTGTTGTTATGAAGTGTGATTGTCTGGTGGGATCAGGTAGCATGCCGCAACACGGGGTGATAAGGGTGGACGAGGTAAAATGGGTGAGTGAGGTAATAAGGGTGGACGAGGTAATAAGAGTGTACGAGGTAATAAGGATGGAATATGGTTGTGGCTAAATGAAAATCTGTGAAACTCTTGAATATGGTGGTGTTGAAAGGAGAATCTGTGAAACTCTTGATTTTGGTTGTTTCTGTTTCCGTTCAATACTTGTTGGTCCTACTTCACTCCCTGAATTTCCTGTTGACTACTATGCTAGTTGAGATTGTGAAAAGTGGTTTGTTGTGCCCATCTTATTATGTGCAAAGCTCGTAAATGCTCGAGGGTTTCGATATGGAAGTATGTGTTAATGAATGAAAGAATGTTAATGTGTCCAACTGTGGGAATTTATATAATGGCTAAAAACCGTGCGTGGTAAGTAATGAAAATGGGTATTGTGAAATGATGTAATTGAGTTGATTGATTATGGAAACACTGTGTACATGAATTACTGCTTGGCGAGAATCATTGTGCTTTGAGTCCACATAGCGAATTGTTGATATGAACTTGTGTTCCTTATAATGAAGATCCTTGTGGTTTAATTGTTGGTGATTGTCGTTATGAAATGTGATTGTCTGGTGGGATCGGGTTGCATGCCGCAACACAGGGTAATAAGGGTGGACGAGGTAAGAAGGGTGAGTGAGGTAATAAGGGTGGACGAGGTAATAAGGGTGGCCGAGCTAATAAGGATGGAATGTGGTTGTGTCGAAATGAAATCTGTGAAACTCTTGAATATGGTGGTGTTGAAAGGAGAATCTGTGAAACTCTTGATTTTGGTTGTTTCTGTTTATGTGCAATACTTGTTGGTCCCATTAACTGTCTCTTATCTATGTATTGCTTGATTGTACTCAGGGTAAAGTTTGTTCATACATACTAGTACTATTCCACAGTAATAACGTCCCTTTGCCAGGGGCGCTACATCTTTTATATGGATGTAGGTGGTTCCATACTAGGTAGCTCAGCCCGCCGTTAGTGGTGCCTCCTCTTCATCATTTCAGCAGTTTTGGTGAGCCCCTCTTCCTCTCGGGGCCGCGTGTGGATTATACTATCCTCTTTTGCTTATGGTTTAAAGGTATAGCCGGTTCCTTGTTGCCGGCAAGTTTTGTAAAACCCCTAAGAACTCTTAGAGGCTCAGTAGACACTGTGTGCATTGTATATGTATATTGTGGGCGGTAGTTGTTCTCACTCGTACTTGTGGATCGCAAATCAGAAATCTTGTATGTAACTTGTATATTTTGGGAGTATCTATTGTTGAAAACTAAAAGAGGAAAAAATGGAATTCTGTTGTAAAGTGCACTTTGAATCTAAATTGGCTAACTCGTATGGAATAATGTACGTTATGAATACGGGGTAATACGTTGGGCAGGAAAGCCAATCCAGGTCCGCTTGACTGGGTTCATCCGGTTAGGCACCGGTCTCGTCCCTCGGTTTTGGGGCGTGACAATCTCCGTTTTAGGATAGTAGTCCTAATCTCCTCCGGGACTGATAGGATGGGACGGGTAATAGCACGCAATAGAGTTCGTGACTAACACGCGCTTTAATTTCCTTCACGGGGCGAGAAAGGGTAGAACATGGATATGATGACCAATGCGCTAATACCACGTGTAGCCCCTCTTCGAGGAGTGTCATATCGGGTATTGCATTGATGTGATCCATATTATTACAAACCTAGGATATCCCTTATTTTAAACGTTAGATTATAACTCTTTTTTCTTCAAAACTTAGCCATTTTATAATTGTTTTCCAAACAGTTGCATGCTTAATCTGTAAATCTCCTCTTATTTGAACCTTTATTTGTTTGTTTGTCAAACCGTACAAATTTACGAAAATTATTTGGCCGGGAACCACACTTGTGGATCCTGAGGAGTGCCTAACACCTTCCCCTTGGGATAATTTCAAGCCCTTACCCAATCTCTGGTTAATGACATAGTTTTGTAAATATGACCCTAGGTGCCTTAACGCACCGTTAAAATCGTTAGGTGGCGACTCTTCAAATATGCTAACTCCCTTTCCCAAAAGGAAAAGAGTTGCCTCTACCTGAATGTCCTGCACCCGTATCTCTCCGCGAGAGGGAAAACAGGGAGGGGCGCGACAACATGGCGACTCTGTTGGGGATTATAGGCTTTTACCAGTGCAAATCGTTTTGTGAATTTGTGCCTTTGTTTGTTTAACACTTGCACCCTTTCCTCTTCCCTGCCACGTGCAATTAATTGTTTACTTCTTTCAGGTATTTATTTCGCAAAACGAAACTAACATGTCTCCTTGTTTTCCTTTTGTAACTGCTTTAAATCATAACTGTTTTATTTACCGCTTTCCTTAATGTGCAAATACATGACAACTTGTTTTAATGCTTATTATTGCATAATAATGCTCAACATTCATATTCCAATCATTCCTAAAAAAATACTATAGCAACGCTTGATGAGTGGTTGCGCTCTTCCTATATTACTACCCCCTAAATTCGGGAAGGCTTATTTGCAGTAAAACTAGTCGATCAGCGATGCAGTCGACGATTTCGTGCCTTCCCCCTTGAGTTGTCCGCTCAAGGGTACCAGTCTAAAATCCCATAGAAACCTTATTCTGTTGTATTGTTGCATGCATCATGGTCAAACCTAGTCAAGCTAAAGTGTCGTCCGCATGATAGCTTTTAATATAGCCTTATCCAAAAGTCCACTGGGTTTCTCTAAACCCAAACGGACACCCTCACATTCCGTGCATTTATTTGGTGAATTGGATGCTTCCTGCTAATTATTGATGTTAAATAGTCGAGTCTGGTGTGGGTAAGGACCTAACCTTATTTCCTTTGCAGAAAATGAGGCACGAAGTCCCCAGATTCGGCATGGTCTCCAATATCCACCCAAGACTGCTGAGTTGGTGGGAGGACCTACATTCTAGCGACAAGTTATTCTCAGAAAACACCTGGGCAACCTGCCATCTCTCCTGAAAATCCAGCCTAACAAAATGATAATAGAGGCTGCTACTTTGTTTTGGGATTGCGAGAGGTCCGTCCGCTTTGGGAATATTGAAATGACACCTTTGATAGAAGAGATAGGAGGGCTAGCCAACTTGGTATGGGAAACTCCGGCGTTGCTGATGCCTGAGATCCGCACAGGCAGGGGTTTCCTTAAGATGATAGGTTTGAAGAAGAATGCAGAACTGGTATACTTGAAGGAGTCGTACATTCCTTTTGACTATTTGTACGAGCGGTATGGCCATAACAAATCATACCGTATCTACCACGACGAGTTTGCTATCACCTCCATGGGACACATCCATCGCCGAGTGTTCGTTTTCCTGGTCTGCTTTTTGGGTTTAATCGTGTTCCCAATGAAGAAGGAGAGAATCCATACCAGGCTGGCCATGGTGACTAAGACAATAATGGAAGGGGTAGATGGGCAAAACTTCAGCATTGTGCCCATGGTCATTGCAGACATATACCGGGCCTTGGAAATTTGTCAACAAGGAGCAAAACATTTCGAAGGTTGCAATTTATTACTTCAACTCTGGCTCATGGAACACCTTCAAAGAGGCGAATACTGACAAGGAATTCATCGAAGGATTTGGGATGACGACATCGCTTTCTATCACCCACAGCGAATGAATTATATTCCCGACATGTTCGCTTAGCCTGAGAATGCCGAGGGATGGGTTGAGCTATTTGGTAACCTGACTGAAGAATAGGTTCAATGGATGTTTGAGTGGTTTCCGACAGACGAGTTCGTCATTCGATCCTGAGATGCTTCTTTCCTGATACTGATTGGTCTAAGGGGGACATACCCTTACGTCCCTCTCCGAGTTATGAGGAAAGCGCGTAGGAAACAAGTCATACCTAGGGTCGAGAAAATGATCCATCTTCGAGCAGACTTTCAGAATGATGACAACCCTCACAAGTGCCAAGCTCAGCACCTATGGCACTGCAAGATTATGCTTGAGAAAGAAACCATCGAGCCAGACAAGTATCACGCTGGTTGTACTCCTTTCTATCTTGGTTGGTTAGAAGAAGATCTGGGTGGTCAGATCGAGTCGGGGTTCGCTCGAGGTCACAGGGTTATAGATGAAAGTGATGAAGCACGAGTTAAGTTCAACCAGCTGCGCAAAAGGATCCGCGAATGCGAGGATGATCATCAAAAGATACATGAGTCTAACAAGAAGCTGATCAAGGAGTGGAAGGACATGGCCGTCAGCACCAACAAGAGGCTGGGATACTTAGAACAAGGCATAATTGAACTGGGGGAGAAATTTAACAAAATGATTAGACTTGCAAAAAGGCTGAGGGAGCCGAAGGGGGATATCTAGCCAGGACCTATTTGCTGCTGGGGAAGGTCCTTCTGGGACCAAGTAGATAGGAATGTCTTTGTTTTCTCTATTGATGTAATAAGGCCAATGACCATTAGTACCTTTCATTTTTTTTCGTGTCGTTTTGGGATTTGTCTATTTTTCTTATCAATAAAATGAGGCATTTAGCATTCTAAGTTCTCTAAATCAACTTGTTGCTAGGCCTACCTCGGGCACAAAGAGGTTCCCCAAATTAGGACACACTTTACATTTCTGCACTATGTGTTTAAATACTGCAATACTTTTTCATGACCCTCACTGACTTGGCTACCTTTTGTTTTTGTTTCCTTTTCTTTTATTCCCCTCCCCAAAGGTTAGTTCGTGCATTCTGGCATCATCAGTCCATCGCACAAGATCCAAGGGTCCTCCACCTACTCCTCCTTCTAGTCTTCCTCAAGGCAAAAACAAAGGCAATAGTAAGATGGTAGAATCCAGCGGTATCAGGAAGGAAAATATGGTTGAACAAATAGAGACCGCTGACGGCCAGGGTATTCAGGTCCTGAATAAAAACATGTCACCACTTGAACAGAAATTGCTGAAGTTCCAAGAAGAACTCGACCAAGTCTGAAATCTGGCCAACCTGTCATTTTCCCTCAATGTCCCAGACATCAACTTTCCAAATGCTCAAAACCCTACACCTCCACAGAATATCCCAAGGCAACAAAACCATCTCACATCTCATCATCACGCCACTCCGCCAAAGAACCAAACACTCCCAACACAATGCAATACTTACCTTCACTTCAAACAACACTCCATTACTCATCCCAGAACCTCAGAACCCCGCAAAGGACCATTTCCACGCCTACAACAATCCCATCTATGTGGAAACCATGATCCATTCCACTCTACCTATCCCATACCCATCTGAGTCTGATGAAAATGACCTGCTCATCAAGAATCTGGCTGAGGAACTACGGAAGCTGACCAGCCGAGTTCAGGGTGTTAAAGGAACCAAGGGAATCACAGGGTTGAATTATGAAGACCTCTATATACAACCTGATGTCGAACCGCCCGAGGGGTACAAACCTCCGAAGTTCGAAATGTTTGACGGTACTGGTGATTCGACGGTCCATCTAAGGACCTATTGTGACAAGCTGGTTGGCATGGGAAACAATGAAAGGATCCGCATGAAGCTGTTCATGAGGAGTTTGAAGGGAGATGCACTATCTTGGACATCAGCCAAGACCCCAAGAAATTGTCCAACTGGGTAGGCATGGCAACTGACTTTATGGACATGTTTAGATTCAATACAGAGAACGCACCAGATGTGTTCCATATCAAGAATCTGAAGAAGAAACCCACTGAGACATTTCGCGAGTATGCTACTCGCTGGAGGTCATAGGCTGCTAAAGTCAGACCTGCTCTAGAGGAAGAGCAAATGAACAAGTTCTTTATCCGGGTATAGGACCCGTAATATTATGAACGGTTGATGATGGTTGAGGGCCACAAGTTCTCCGACATCATAGAATTAGGTATACGGATTGAAGAGGGTATCAAGAGCGGTATGGTCACGAATTTTGAAGCCTTGCAAGCTACAAACAAGGCTTTACAGTCCGGTGGTGTGTCAAAGAGACATGTGAGCTGTAATGGTTGCACAAAGGTCCAAATCCCCACTTAAATACCAAATTTATCCAACACCTCCACTCACATACCAGCCAACCCCGAGCTACCAAGCACCCTCACCGAATTACCATGCCCTACCGCCTTCCTACCAAGCTCCACCACCTACTTACTAATCTCCACCACTCACATATCAACCTTCTTCACCCAGATACTCACAACCCTCTCCCATATACAATACTTACAATTCTCAGCTATCTCATTACCAATCACCCCCTGCATGCTAAAACTTCGCTAGATCTCGTCCCAATTTTGATCGCGGACCTCCAAAACAGTACACCGCCATAGCTAAGCCCATTGACCAGTTATATGAGAAACTCAAAGCTGCCGGTTACGTCACACCTATCCCTGTTGCCACCCCTGAAAACCCTTCTCATTGGATTAACCCACACAAATCCCGTGCATACTATTCCGGCATGAAAAGACACACCATCGACGAATGCCGCTCCCTGAAGGACAAGATACATGCCCTCATCGATAACAAGATTATTGTGGAAAAATACCACGCTCCAAACGTCTGCAACAATACTTTGCCAGACCATAAGGGTGGAGGTATCCACATGATTGAAATAGAGGATGATTGGGATCCCGAGGGATCAATCGGGTTGATCGCAGAAAGCGATGACCCAAAGAAACCTGCAGTCACTCTCAAACAGATCATAGTCCAGATTCAACCATCTGAGGACACTGAGGTGAATATGTCTATACCACTTGAGTTTGAAGCAGAGCCACCTGCAAAGACACTAATGCCAATTGAAGTTGAGTTTGTATCTCCAGCAAGTGCACCGACACCGTTCGAGGTTGCAGTCTTGCCGCCCCGAACACTAGTTCTATTTGAAGTAAGGATGGCCGCACCAATTCCGGTGGCAATGTCAACCATGCCACTTTTCTATTCAAATGCTATCCCTTGGGACTAAACGACCGAGACGAGAAGGAAAGGCAAGGTAAGGTCTGAGGAAGCTGTCGCATCACAGGGTATGACGAGAACTGGTAGGGTCTACACCTCTGAGCATTTGGCGGAATGAAGTAAGAAGGTTGCCAACCGGACTCCCCTTATCGAAACAGGTCCCGATGACCTTTGGAGAAAGATACAGGCTAAGGAGTATTCGATCATCGACCACCTGAACAAGACGCCAGCACAGATATCCGTCCTCTCTTTGCTGCAAAATTCTGAGACGCACCGAAGTGCTCTGTTCAAGGTATTGAGTGAAGCGTATCTACCAAACAATATCACTAGTGGGGAAATGGCCAATTTGGTGGGCCAGGTGTTGGAAAGCCACAAGATCACCTTCCATGAAGACGAGTTACCACCTGAAGGATTGGGGCAAAACAAAGCATTGCACATCACCGTGCAATGCGAAGATTATTTCATCACAATAATCTTGATCGAAGGAGGATCCAGTCTTAACATTTGCCCGTTGATAACAGTCAAGAAATTGGGAAAAGGTCTGCATGAGATAAAGGATGGAGAAATCAATGTGAAAGCTTTTGATGGATCTCAACAGTCCACCATTGGCTAGATAAGCCTATGCCTGCAAATGGGGCCAACTCGGTTCGAGGTTGACTTCTAGGTGATAGATGTGCCAGTGTCCTACATTTTGTTATTAGGGAGACCAGGGATCTATGCTGCTGGGGCCGTAGCCTCAACACTACATCAGGCGGTGAAGTTCGAGTGGAACCACCAAGAGGTGATTATTCATGGTGACGGTAGCAACCCTATTTACAATCGCCAGACTATTCCGGTGATCGAAGGAAGAAGAAAGTTAGGTGGAGAAACTTACTACCACATTGAACGGGTCAACGCCATCGACAAAGACAAATGGTGGAATACCAAAATCGAGAGTATACTAAACTGGTATGGGTATGAGTCTGGCAAAGGGCTCGGCAAGAACCTTCAAAGATTTTCCAAATATATCAAGATCAAGAAACATGGTACTACTTTCGGTATGGGATATGAGTACACATGGGAAGAATTCAATAGTTGGTCGCCACCTAGGCGCGGTCCTTACTACCCACTGGAGCAGCCGATACCGCATCTGGAACAGACCTTCTAACATGCCGACATTATTTATGGATCAGACGAAGAAGAAGCACTTGCAGCAATGAGGAACTTGTTTTTGGAGGACAATGATATGGATTGCTGTGTTATTCTCGAGGAGGAGGGGGATGAAAGCCCTTCCATACAGGCTGTGAGTAGAGGGACATATCTCAAGAACTGGTCTATCAGGACGACCAAAGCCCGACGAGCCTCGAGGTAGCAAGGCTAAAACAAGCATTATTTACTTTTTTATTTACTAAATGATTTTCCTTTTCCTGCATGTTTCAATTCCTGCAAAAAGATCTTCAATGTTCAAAACAATTATTCAATTTATCAAAGCAGTTCTAACTTCCCTTATAAAAATCCAATATTTATTGCTATTGTTTTCTCTCATTACTTTATCTATACAACATTACTATTAATTGTCTTGATGAACCGGTGACTGTGACATGCTATGAGACAACACACCAAATGGACATCGATTCAGAGGAAGGTGATATACCCGACGAGATTGTCAAATAAGTTGAAATTTTTGAGAACAGACCAAAGTCCAACCTGGACAAGACTGAGGTTATCAACTTGGGAGATTCAGAAAATGTCAAGGAGACTCGCATCAGCATTCATTTATCACCATCAGAAAAGATAGAGTACACAGAATTTCTGAAAGAGTATGAGGACATATTCGCCTGGTCGTATGATGACGTGACTGGTCTAAGTACGTCCATTGTGGCTCACAAATTGCAAACCAATCCAATGTGTCCACCGGTAAAGCAAAAGCTCAGAAAGTTCAAACCCGATATTAGTTTGAAAATCAAAGAAGAAGTCACCAAGCAGATCAACGCCAAAGTTCTCCGGGTGGTTGAGTACCCGACATGGTTAGCCAACATTGTACCTGTTCCAAAGAAGGACGGGAAGGTCAGAGTCTGTGTCGACTACCGGGATCTCAACCAGGCCAGTCCAAAAGAGGACTTCCCCTTGCCAAATATACACATCCTAATTGACAATTGCGCAAAGCATAAATTACAATCATTCATGGATTTCTTCGCTGGTTATCATAAGATATGGATAGATGAGGAAGATGTTGAGAAAAAGGCTTTCATCACGCCATGGGAAGTGTACTGTTACAAGATGATGACATTCGTCCTGAAGAATGCAAGGGCCACTTACATGAGGGCTATGACCACCATATTCCACGACATGATTCACAAGGAGATTGAGGTATACGTGGATGATGTTATTATCAAGTCCAAGAAAGCCACTAATCACATGGAAGACTCGAGGAAGTTCTTCAATAGGTTGCGAAAATACAATCTGAAGTTGAATCCCGCGAAGTGTGCATTCGGGGTTCGTGCTGGGAAGTTGCTGGGGTTTATTGTGAGCCTTCGGGGAATAGAATTGGATCCTTAAAAAGTCAAAGCCATTCAGGAACTACTACCGCCAAGGAACAAGAAAGATGTGATGAGTTTCTTGGGAAATCTTAACTACATCAGTCGATTTAAAGTGCAATCCACGGTTATCTGTGAATCGATCTTCAAGATGCTAAAGAAAGACGCCGTAACCAAATGGACCGAGGAGTGCCAAAAGGCCTTCGACAGAATCAAGGAATATTTGTCAACACCGCTAGTCTTGGTACCGCCAGATCCAGGTAGACCTCTGTTACTTTACCTTGTGGTGTTAGATGGAGCTTTCGGCTGCGTTCTGGGGCAGCACGACGAAACATGAAGGAAAGAACAAGATATTTACTATCTCAGCAAGAAGTTCACTCCGTATGAGGCCCGATATTCTTTATTAGAACACACCTGCTGCGCTTTGACTTGGGTCGCTCACAAGCTGAGGCACTACTTCTGTGCCTACACAACATATTTCATATCAAGGATGGACCCATTAAAATACATCTTTCAGAAGCCCATGCCCACTAGTAAGCTAGCCAAATGGCAAATCCTGCTGAGTGGGTTCGACACTATCTATGTGACTCAAAAGGTAGTCAAGGGACATGCACTGGAAGACCATCTCGCTGAGAACCCTGTGGACGTAGAATACGAACCCCTGAAAACGTATTTTCCCGATGAAGAGGTATCATTCGTAGGGGAAGACATTGCAAAACCCTGCGACGGTTGGAGGATGTTCTTTAACGGAGCAACAAACTTCAAAGGATTTAGTATTGGAGCAGTCCTAGTATCAGTGACCGGTCAGCATTACCCGGTATCCGCCAAACTCAGGTTCTCCTGCACCAACAATATGGCAGAATATGAAGCATGTATCTTAGGGCTCAACATGGCCATTGACATAACTGTCCAGGAGCTGTTAGTGATTGGTGATTCAGACCTATTAGTACATCAGGTACAAGGAGAGTGGGAAACAAAGAATTCCAAGATACTGCTGTATCTGCACCACGCACAAGAATTAAGAAGGAGGTTCACGAATATAAAGTTTCGGCACGTCCCCAGAATCCAGAATAATTTCGCCGATGCATTGGCTACTTTGTCCTCAGTGATCCAGCATCCGGACAAAAATTACATTGATCCTATTCCCGTAAAGATCCATAATCAGCCGACTTACTGTGTCCATGTCGAAGAGGAAGCAGACGTAAATCCTTGGTTCCATGATATCAAGGAGTAGTTGGCAAATGGAGACTACATCAAGCTTGCAAATTCCCTCAGAAACGCACACTTCGGAGATTGTCCAACAATTTCTTTCATTGCGGAGCAATCCTGTATAGTAGGAATCCTGATTTTGGGTTATTAAGGTGTGTCGACGCAAAAGAAGCATCAAAATTACGAGATGAAATTCATGCTGGGACCTGCGGCCCGCATATGAACGATTTTGTTTTTGCAAAGAAGATACTCCGAGCTGGTTACTTTTAGATGACTTCAGAAATGCCACCGCTGCCAGATACATGGGGATATGATAAAGGTGCCTCCGAGTGAGCTCAACGCAAAAAGTTCACTGTGGCCGTTCGCCACCTGGGGCATGGATGTTATTGGACCGATCGAGCCTGCCCCCTCTAATGGACACCAGTTCATTCTGGTCGCCATTGATTACTTCACTAAATGGGTCGAGGCAACCTCCCAAAAAGCAGTCACTAAGAAAGTCATGGCCGACTTTGTCCGTGACTGCATTGTTTGTCGGTTCGGAGTTCTAGAGTCAATCATCACCGATAATGGTTCCAATCTCAACAATGACTTGATGAAATCCATGTGTGAAACTTTCAAGATCAAGCACAAGAATTCCACAACATACAGACCGCAAATGAGTGGAGTCGTAGAAGCCGCCAACAAAAACATCAAGAAGATACTAAGGAAGATGATAGAAAGGCACAAGCAGTGGCATGAGAAGTTGTCATTTGCCTTATTGGGATATCTCACCACGGTCAGCACATCAACTGGGGCAACTCCCTATATGTTGGTTTACGTTACAGAGGCTGTTATTCCTACTGAAGTCGAAATTCTATCTCTGAGAATTATACAAGAAGTTGAGCTAAACGACGCAGAATGGGTAAGAAGTCGTTATGAGCAACTATCCCTCATAAACGGAAAGAGAATGAACGCAGTCTGTCATGGTCAACTATATCAGAACAAACTGACCAGGGCCTTCAACAAGAAAGTTAAGCCGAGACGATTCACACCAGGGCAACTGGTGTTATAGAAAATCATTCCACATCAAGACGAGGCCAAAGGGAAGTTCTTTCCCAACTGGCAAGGACTGTACATGGTTCACATAGTGTTGACAGGAGGAGCACTGATACTCGCAGAAATGGACGGATAAGTTTGGCCGAAACCAATCAATTCAGATGCAGCCAAGCGCTACCATGTGTAACTCTTTATGCTTTTGTCAACAATGTAAATTGAACTACGCCTGACCTGATTCCCGTTTAAGAAGGGATATGTAGGCAGCCCTATGGGTTCGGTCACAATTCAATAAAATGTCATCTTTCCCCGTAATTAGAAACTGGGGCAGAATTTTGAGGAGAACCCTCAAAATTCTAAAGCAAGTTCAGCCGATCACCGCGCGAGCAACGGTCAGAAGTACTCACCCATCAAACTGGGGCAGAATTTTGAGGAGGACCATCAAAATTCTGCAACAGGAGGGGTTGCAATGTCTCGAACCGTGTCACGATCGTCGGTTCATCTAAAACTATTTTAGACCATATGCTTACATTATACTTTTACAAAATCATGCATACTTATTTTCGAAACAGACTGTTTAGCGAATGCTACCCCAATGATACGGACGATATCATCATGATCAAGTAAACGAGTCAAGTGGAGCCAGCGGGAATGCGAACTAACCTTTCCCCTTACAGAACTCACAATTATTCTTTAGACGATCGTCGGTTCATCTAAGACGTATATTGTTCAAAGACACGCTTCTCAAACTCGTCGCACATGCCGACATTTATTATCAGCACAAATGATGTTTCGTTATCAAAATAATCACAGTGCCACAATTTATCACCAGCTAAGAACTCCTACTATCATTTTATTCATCGCATAAGGCTACCATTCTGCCTTCCGAGGTTAAGCTCTACCTCCATCTGCATTGCATAAGGCTACCATTCTGCCTTCCGAGACTAAACGCTGTCTCCATCTGCATTCTTGCATAAGGCTAACTTTCTGCCTTCCGAGGTTAAACTCTACCTCCACTTGCATTGCATTCTTTCAGAAGGCTATCATTCTGCCTTTCGAGACTAAACACTGTCTCCATCTGCATTCGCATAAGGCTACCTTTCTGCCTTTAGAGGTTAAACTCTACCTCCATCTGCATTGCATAAGGCTACTATTCTGCATTCCGAGACTAAACATTGTCTCCATATGCATTCGCATAAGGCTACCTTTCTGCCTTTCGAGACTAAACGCTTTCTCTATCTGCATTCTTGCATAAGACTAACTTTATGCCTTCCGATGTTAAACTCTACATCCACTTGCATTGCATTCTTTCATAAGGCTATCATTCTGCCTTCCGAGGTTAAGCTCTACCTCCATTTGCTGGCATAAGGCTACTACTCTACCTTCCGAGGCTAAACGCTGTCTCCCATTTACTTTTTAAAAAGCAACCGCCACCTTTAGAATTATTTACTTCGCTTTCCTTTCAGGCTAAGATCTTCCCCTTTAGTTTAAAAGACTAAGCTCTGTCTTGTTAGCATTATACTGTTACATCTTCATGGGCTGAAATATCGCCAACCTATCCAAAGGCGTCATCGTTCGGAGGCACCATCTTCATTGCCCGAGAACACCATGTCGTGGCCTAAGGATCTCTTTTATCATTTTGCATATCATTATTTAAAGGCATCATGGTTCGGAGGCACCATCTCCATGGCCCGTGTAATGACCCGACCGATCGTTTTGAGCTCTAGCGCGTCGCTCAATGGTTAGAAGTCATGTACAACTTCATTTTAGGTATTATGACTTGTGCGTATGGTCGGAGTTGAAATTCGGCAAGTTCGGAGTCAAATTAAAATGAAAATGCTCATTTATGAAGCCTTAAGTTGGGACAATCGACTAAGATTGGAATTTGGAGTAAACAAGCTCAGAATCAGGATCTGAAGGTTCGTATGATGATTTCGGACTTGGGCGTATGTCCGGATCAGGTTTTGGATAACCTGGGAGCGTTTTGGCGTATATTGTGGAAATTATCATTTTTGAAGGAATTTCCTAAGTTTGGCTTGAAGCGCATTTCAGTGATATAGATGTTCGTTTGGGATTCCGAGTCTGGGAATATCTCCTATGGTGATTCTGGAGTTGGGAGAGCGATCAGAAGTGAATTCAGATGTCCGGAGGTCATTTTGAAGTCATTTGGCTAAAGATAGAAATTTGAAGGTTTTTGAATAATCCTACCGCAAATGGAAATGTTGATATCGGGGTCGGAATGCAATTCCGGAAGTTGGAGCAGGTCCGTAATGTCGAATATGACTTGTGTGCAAAATTTGGGGTCAGTCGGACGTGATTTGATAGGTTTCGGCATCGGATGTAAAAGTTGGAAATTTCAAAGTTCATAAAGTTGAATTTTAGTGCGATTCGTGACTTCGACGTTGTTTGATGTGATTTGAAGCCTTGATCAAGTACGTGCGAGGTTATTGGACTGAGTCGTGTGATTTGGACGTGGTCCCGAGGGCCTTGGGTGTGTTTCGGGGTGGTTCCGGGTTATTTTCAAGTGTTTGGTTGATGCTGTCTTCTGGTGTTTTGGGTTTTCAGTGCAATCACAGCCCTAGCTGTGCGATCGTGGAGAAGAAATTGAGGGATGGAATTTATGGCTTGTGCGATCGCAGCCATAGTTGTGCGATCGCGGAGAAGAAAATTAAAGGGGCTGAATTTTTCCTTGTGCGATCGCAGGTAAGGTAGTGCGATCACATAGAAGGAATTGAAGGCCTGGAGGATTTTGCCTAAGCGATCGCAAGGATGAGTATGCGATTGCACAATGCATTAAGGAGGTTGTGGGATAATTTGGCTTATGCGATCGCGGTGGAATGTTTGCGATCGCATAGGGTATTTATTGAGGCCTCTGAGATTTGACTTATGCGATTGCGGTTGTAGGAGTGCGATCGCACAAAAGGTTTACCTGGGCAGTGTTCTATTTTAAACAGGAAAATTTTATTTTTTCCCCAAATTTCATTTGGTGTGGGCGATTTTTAGGAGCTTCAAGAGGGGAATTTCATCAAGGATCACAAGGTAAGTTATTTCTTCACGTTTTAAGTTAAATACAAGGTCTATACATGGAATTAGACATGAAAATTGTGGGAAAATTGGGATTTGAAGAAAACCTAGAAATTTGGTAATTTGGATTTTAGCCACGAATTGAGCATGAATATTTGAGTAAATTGTATATTTGAACTAGTAAAGCTATGGGTAGAGTTTATCTTCGATAAATTTCGGAATTCGGGCATGTGGGCCCGAGGGCATTTTGGTCAATTCATTGAGCGAAGTTGGGAAATTATATAATTTGAATTTTTTATGAATATTAGAGTATATTTTCATTGGTTTACCATTATTTGGATAGTCTTGGGGCGTTGTGCGTCAATTGGAGTCGTCGGAAGGGTTTGGAAGTCGGTTATGGAATTGGAGAGAGGTAAGTCTCCTTTCTAACTTTGTGAGGGGGAATTGTCCCCATAGGTGAACTAAATGAATACATGTTATTAATTGCGGGGGCTACATGCGCACGAGGTGACGGGAGTCCGTGCGTAGCTACTAATATGCTTATGTCCGGGTAGTCTAGGACCCACTAGCATGCCTTACTTGTTGTACTTGTGATTTTATCGATGATCTTAGCCTGGTGATATTATCGAGTTTGTAATTGAATACTTAAAAAGGTCAGAACTTATTTTCCTTAATCATTTGAGAATAGAACGGATCCTTCCTTGCATAATTGTGTTCTGGATGAATCAGTGATATTTAAACCTTATCAAACTTGGCAAATGAATTTCCAGAAATGATTTAAATACTATCTTCATGTTCACCAAAAGATAATTTTATCATTTTCTTGAGAAGTTGTTCTCTTGATAAAAATGCGGATTATTATGTGAATACGTGTACCTATGAGCACCTGAGTCGCAAGTATGATTCTCGAGCAGGTTAGCCTTATTAATATTATGTTGACCGCGTCGCATGATCTATTCGCGAGCGGGGAAAATAGATGCATCTATGGTCCGAGTCGTTCGACCCTCGGCAGTGCACAGTTTATTATTGTTGGTCCGTGCCGTTCTACCCTCAACATTTTTTTGCGCATGATAAATGCTGCGTATTTCCTATGATTTATATTTGTTTATCAGCCTAAGGAGTTTTGATTTTCCAATTAAAAGAAGAAGAATTGATATGTTAAATGTGAAATAAGTTGATACTTCTTATACCTGATTATTATTTAATTGCCCATGATACTTATGCTTATCACCTCACTTGATTATATTTAATCGACTTATAGCAAGTGTCTAATTCGACCTTTCGTCACTAACTCTCTGAGGTTAGGCAGGATACTTATTGAGTACACGTTGTTTTCATACTCATGCTACACTTGCCGTGCATTTTCATTGCACATGTACTTTCATAGCGACGTGGCTGGTTTGGAGACATAGGCGAGCTGCATCATCTAGAGGCGATCCGCAGCTGATATAGTCTCCCTCGTATTGTTTTCATTTTATTCCAATTTTCTTTGTCCATTTGTATTTCGGACAAGCTTTGTAGTATTTTGTAAAGTTCTTAGAAATTGCTCATGTACTTGTGGCACCGGGTTCTGGGGATGTGTTGGGATTTATTTTATTAAACTGGATTGTTTTTCTGTCGTATTTAATTAACGAATATTTCTTCAATTGTTATGCAATGAAATGAAAGGTAACAATAAAAAAAATGTTAATAACGGGAATATAATTCACTAATTAAGGATTGGCTTGCCTGACCGTTGTGTCCGGCGCCATCACGACCTAAATGGATATTGGGTCGTGGGTATCAGAGCAGTAGGTTCCCTTAGGTCTCACGAGTCATGAGCAAGTCTAGTAGAGTCTTGCGGATCGGTACGGAGACGTTTTACTTATCTTCGAGAGGCTACAGGGCTGTTAGGAGTACTTCCCTTCTTGATTCCTTTAAGGCTTATGCATATGTTTCTTCCTACTCAATCTTATAAGTCGTGAAGCGCTTGCTATGAAACGTGGATTTGAGGAATTGAAATGGTGCTACGAATAGGGTGCGTAATGTTTTCCATGCATAATTAGTTGGGGCTGTTGTTATAGCCCTGCAGAAGGATAATATGTTGTTTCAGCTCAGTAGCTGTGTTTTTGAGAGCCTTGAGACTATGCTCAGGTAGTGATGATGTTTACAATTGGTTAACGCGCGATGTGAGTGTGATGGTAGGAGTCTTGACCATATATGGGGGTAACAAATGACTTGAAGGGAGGTCTTCTCAGAGCATAATTTTGAGATTTCAGTATATTAGTTCCGGCGGAGGAAGGGCAATTGGACTATGAATGTTCAAGTCTGGGGGATAAAGTAATAAGACTTGGTGTTATCAAGCGAGGTGGAGTTTTCATCTGTGATGTGGTATCGCTGTTTTGATCGAATAGAATGTGTTAAGTTTGTCGGTGCTATTGTTTCTTTAGTTGAATGGGGTCAGAGCACTGTGAAGAAGTATTGAAGAAACGACTGTCAGAGGTCGTGGTGTGTTGTGGTTCAGTATTGAATAAGAACTTCTAATGAAGGCGACTCGAGGAAGATGATCTTCGGGGAGTCGGAGTTATGGTGATCTGTCGGTTTAGGTGTTGCAAAGAATGATATTGAATTGAGGCCACAATTGAGAAGCATGTGGCGAAGGAATACATGTGAGATGTGTCAGGTGGCGGCTAAATCTCTAAAATTCAAGGCATGAGAGACGGAAGTCGGGTAGTGTCTTAAAGGAATGAGTTTCAATAAAATGGGAGAGTGGCATCGTAGCATATGAGTTCAGTGGTAAGACAGCTGCCTATCTTGAGGAAAAGTTTGGAGTGATTTGATAGTTTTAGGGGACGGTGAGTGGGTCCTCGAGCTTAAGCTGAAATGTTGGTTATTCAGCGGAAGGATGGATGCAACAGGGAGGATTCGTTAGGGATTAAGACGGATGCAATGTGGAGATGAATCTAACGCTATTGTAGCGCATTTAGTAGATTTCCATGGGGAACGGACGGACGGGTAAAGTCGGTGAATGAGAGAAAGCTTAGGATGGGGTATTGAGGTTGCAGAAATGGTGCATTTCAGCGTCGTTGAAGGGTTTCAGTTGGAGATTTCCACATGTGGGTTATCTTCCGTGGGTAGGTTAGCGGTTGTGTGGTTGGAAAGTTCTTGCAAGGGATCCTAGTGGCTATTCGGTAGGAGGCAGAATGTGTGAATGGTGCTTGAGAATTTGAGTATATAGGGAATGCTAACAGGAGAGTTCGGAAGAATTTGTCGGATTGGTTGGGCAAAATCATGTCAACAAAGGAGAAAGGATCTCAACAGGGTCTAGAGTGGCGCAAGAGTAGCTTCGGGCTAAGTGGGGGAGTCCCACTGCCTACAGTTGGGTTGTAGGATTATCTTCTCATGGGGGGTTGTGGATTGTCGGCGTATTGGCAAGTTATTACAGCTAAGGGAAAGGAGCAAAAAGGTGATTGTGCGTGAGATTTGATGAATGTGTGCAAAAGTTGGCCCTGTTGGACTAGGGTTAGGCTTTGAAAGATTTAGGATTTATGCTAAAGGCATAGACGAGTGGTAAGGATGGTGTCATGACCCCAAATCCTAACCGGCCCTGATGGCACCTATCGTGGAACTAGGCTAGCCAACACTCATAACTTTCACATTTTTCTTTTCAAATATCTCAATTTATTTTCAGCAATTCATAACACGCATATAAATTTCAAAATCTTTAAACAAAACAATTAAGCTAACAGTCTACAACCATCCCGAAGACCCGGAGTCAACATGTCATGAGCATCTACGAAATAAACTAACTTTGCTATTGTCATAGAAAAAATCTAGGAATAATATATTAATACTAAATAAGGAAGGGAAATGGAGAAGCCGCGGGTCCTGGACAGCTACCTCGAAATCCCAAGCTGACGATGAACGAAACTCGGATGACTACTACTCCGAATCAATACCTGAATCTGCAGAGGTGTAGGGAGTAATGATGAGTATGCCAACTCAATAGTAATGAAAGTAAATCACAGTCTGAAGTATATGAAACACGCAACACAAAACACCAATCCACAAACAGTAAAACATCCAATCTCAATACAGTATACATAAGTTCGAAAACCAATTTCCAGAAAAATCCTTTGAAACAAGTATAATTTCAATATATCTCAGTAAAACTCTCAGTAAAAAATCAGTTTGAAACAACGAAGTGAATAATAGTTCAAAGCTCAGAAAAATCATCGTAACTCTGCCCTTCAAGCCAAAATCATTTCTCATAACAATCTCAGTATCAACCCATCAGGCAACCTCATAGTCACTCAATATTAGCCCATCAGGCAACCTCACAGTCACTCAGTATCAGCCCATCAGGAAACCTCACAGTCACTCAATATTAGCCCATCAGGAAACCTCACAGTCACTCAATATTAGCCCATCAGGCAATCTCACAATCACTCAGTATCAGCCCCGTGGGCAACATCACTCATTAGGTACATGCGCTCACTGGGGGTGTGTACATACTCCGGAGGGGATCCTACAGCCCAAGCGCTATAACAAGCCACAACATGGCATAAATCACACACAATATTGGCCCGCAACCTCTCTCATATCACAACATCCTCACAATAATGGCCCGTAGCCTCACTTAGTCAAACACTCTCAACATGCCCTTCAGGCCATAAATATACTGGGTTCTCGACCCAAAAATAGTGTTTCATTTTCAATAAATAGTATCAAAGTACTTTGAGTGTCAAAACAATTATCAAGAAAAGGCTGAGTGAAAATCATAACATATCAGTGAGGAAAATAGTAAAATCAGCCTTCAAGGGGTAAACAAATCGGCACTAGGCCCCAAACATGGCTTACAACCCAAAACATATCAAATATATATCAATACTATTAAACATAGGCTTTAATATCAGTTTCGCAACTCAATAGTTTCCTAAAAAGGAATATATCTCCAAAGTACCAATCTTTGCATTCCAAAACCCGTGAAAGGGTGCAGAAACCGGGGTTTCATACCCTCATGACAGGATTTAAAGACATTACTTACCTCAAACTAGCCCGAAAAGCTACTCCGCAATGCGCTCGCCTCTCGAATCAACTTCCGAGTGCTCCAAATCTATAAAGATCAGACATTTATCATCAAATTATGCTTAAGGAATGAATTCCAATTGAAAAATACAAATTTTAGCTCAAAACCCGAAATTTGCTAAAACCCGACCCCTGGGACCGCGTATCGGAACTCATAAAATTTTATATCAAAATGTTCTCCATCATCTCACGAGTCCGTACATATAAAGAACGCTAAAATTGGAGTCCGTTTGACCCCTCAAATCGACCCCTAAAGGTCTTATAATCTCAAGCCCTAACTCCCATTTTTTTACTGATTTTTCATGAATTTACACTGATTTTAAGAGCTTAAATCACCTATAATCGAGTTATTAAGTCCAAAAATCTTACCTCAATGATGCACCAACGTTTTCCTCTTTGAAATCCCTCAAAACCTTTGGAACCCGTACAACAATGGTGGAAAAGGGTTAAAATTCGCAAAGGATTGCTTATATACTTTCTAAACAGTGGTTCCGCACCTACGGTCCCAGGTCCGCACCTGTGGAGCACCCTCGAATCTCAGCCTCCGCACCTGTGCTGGTCCTTCCACATCTGCGGCATCGCAGATGCAGAAAATACCTCGGACCTGCAGAATTCCCTCATCTCACCCAACTTCGCATATGCGGAGCTTGGCTTGCTCTTGAGGGCCCGCACCTGCGGTCAAAATTTCGCAGGTGCGGTTACACCAGCACCAGCAGCTGAAGCTGCATATTTCAAGTTCCAACATCCCGTTAACCATCCGAAATCAATCCCGAGCCCCTCGGGGACCCCAACCAAACATACCAACACATCACATATGATCATTCAAACTTAGTTGCACTCTCAAAACACTAAATATAACCTCAAAACACAAAAATCACATCGGATTCAAGCCTAAGAACTTTGAGATTTCTAAAATCCACCGATGATGCCGAAACTATCCAAAACAATTCCGGTTGACCTGAAAGTTTTGCAGACGTATCTAAAATGACATTACGAACTTGCTCCAACTGTCAGAATTCCATTCTGACTCCGATAGCCTATTTCCACTGCCGATCGGAAATCGTCAAAAACTAACTTTCGCCAATTCAAACTTAATTCTACATCGGATATCACAAAATTATTCTGAACACACTCCTAAGTCCCAAATCACCTAACGAAGCTATCCGAGCCATAAATCCGCATTCTGAGGTCGTTTACCAATTAGTCAACTCTCAGTTGACTTTTTCAACTTTAAGGCTATTTTTAAAGAGTAAGTGACTAATATCTCATTATAATCATTCCGATTTCAAGCCTACCAACTCTAACACATCAATAACAGTATAACCAATCTATGAAAAGTCAATAGCAGTAATTATAATACAAATTCTACGGAACGACTGGCCGGGTCGTTACAAATAGTGACTCAGTCATGTACTTAAGTGAGAGGATGTTCATGTGCTAGAAGAGCCTTGGAGTTGATTGTGTTCGGGGCCAGTCAGAGTGGGTGACTCTCAGTAGTGGTCCTAGTAAATTAGAAGGTTAAGAAATTCGGTATTTAAGGGATAAAGGCAACAGTATGATTAAGAATTGAGCTTTTGCAGCATAATTTCGGAGAAAGGGAAATGGCTGGAGCATTCTATGTTGTTTTCAGCGTGCATAATAGAACTGGAAGAGTGAGAGAAATAAACTCCGGGTTGTAGAAAGATTACCAGGAGAGTATGAGACAGGTTGAGGGATTTAGGCAGCATGGTCTCGTGAATCATGGTTACTCGGGATGAATGAGGGTTGAGTTTGCTATGAGTTGAAGGAAGTTACTATTATCTTTGAGGCAATTAAAGAGGATTAAAAGAAGATAGATTGGTTAGCGATGGTTGAAATGGCACATGTACGACAGTGATCAGTTCCTTCGCTGTGACTGAGTATGTGTATGGTTTGTGCATATGTGTGGGGGTTTGTTGGCCGTCGTAATAGATTACATTTGGAAGCATTCAAGTTCTATGGCCTGTCAGGTGTAGGCGGATCCCGGAAGGTTTATGGTGGTTCAGACCACTACTTAAGGACTTGCATGTATTATGATTGTGAGAATTTACTTGTGTGTTGTTATGGTTCTCATGAATTGAGGTAAGTAAGGGGGTTTTATATTATGAAGTGTTCACCCTATTAGCGGTTAAGGAAGTATGATGGAATTCCTACGCTATTCCATATTGGCATGTTGGGTGCAGTAGTCAGTGGGGAGCTGGAAGTAAGAATCTGATCGCGGTCCGGCGTTAACAAGGATGTCATGAGCTCAGAGGAGCAAGAAAAAAAAGATTTGATAGTTCAGAGTAAGCTTGTGTTATCTTCAATGTCACCTGAGATCGATATTCGTTGAAAGAGGCTTTGTGCCCTGGTCATGTGTTCTTGATGTGTTTTGCAGGATTAGTGTGGTCGGTGGTATGGATGTGCAGACTTGTTACCTCGTGGAAGGTTGTGGGAGCGTGACCACGAGAAGATGGTATAAGTGTGACAGGTAGTCACCTGATTGATTGAAGATTTAGACCAAGTATAAGGAAGTGCAATATTGCTTATTTGAGAATTTATTCCTGGAAGGCGTTTGGTTCAGCTGGTTGTGGATTGTGGGGTGTTGTCTCGGCTATGATGGTTGTTCTTATGTATTATGAGAGGAAATAGGTTGTTTTGGACCCAGTTAAGGCTATCAACCTAGTTCAGTGTGAGCAAAATCAGCTTGAAGTGTGTGAATGGATTTAAACAAGATTATGGGCTTCATGCGAGTCAGATGTGTTCATTTCAGTATAACACTCCTCAAGGAGGGGTGTTGGATTATCAGGTGTTGTCCCATCATCGTCAAATTCATGTGATATTATGATTGTGCCGTGTGAGTCGTGAGACGGCTTGATAATTTCTGATGTGTTGAGATTCCGCGTAGTGATGAGGTTATGTGAGCAGGATGGATCTTGAGATTCAGATTATATATCGCACCTCAGTGGTGCTTGAGTTTTGAATTCAAGAACTTAGAAATACTTAAGTTTGATCCTAGGGGTTTTGAGGGGTGATTTTGAGATTTAGCATTGTTTCGGGTGTTCCGAAGGCTCGAGCGAGTCCGTATTATGATATAAGACTTGTTGGTATAATTGGACGGGGGCTCAGGTGGGCCCAGGTGCTTCCCGGATCCCACACGAGGCCAAAAACTAGCTGAAAATGCAGCTGGTGCACCTGATTTGGTGTGACCGCAGGTGCGGTTGCCCAGCCGCAGGTGCGGGACCGCTCCTGCGGTCCCAGCCTCGCAGGTGCGGGAATTCCGAAGGTGCAGATTTAATTCCGTAGGAGCGGAACCGCAGGTGCGGTCTCCAGCTCCGCAGGTGCGGGCCCAGTCTTTCCCTTCCAACTCCGCAGGTTCGAGACCCAGCTCGCAGGCGAGAGACCGTAGGTGCGGTCCTTGAGCCGCAGGTGCGGAACCCCTGTAGGCCAGGCAGTGCACTTTCACTTAAACACGGGATTTCCTTCATTCTTTCCATTTTACACCTCCATTGAAGACTTGAGAGCTTGGGAAGAACTCTCCACAACCTAGCTACTAAGAGGTAAGTAAATTTTATTTAAATGTTAGATTATTACACCAAACCTTAGGTATATTAACATCTAATTAGTGGAAATCAAAGGGGTTAGAGTGAAAACCTAGGGTTGATGAACTTTAGGGAATTTCACCACTTTTCTACAATGAAATCATATAAAAATTTCATATTAATGATATTTAGGCTATGGGTGAGTGTTATCTTCGAAAATTTCCGGAATCCGAGCATGTGGGCCTGGGGGTGTATTTTGGGATTTCATTAAGAATAGTGAATTTACTAAATAAGTAGGAGAATTTCCATACCTTGAGCATGCATTGACATATTTATATATCATTTGACTAGTTTCGGGTCCTCGGGTGTAAAGTTTGGAGTTTCGGGCGCGTTCTTGGCCGGGAAGTAGATTCTACGCGAGGTGAGTCTCCTTTCCAACCTTGTAAGAGGGAATTGTCCCCATAGGTAAATGTAAATGATTGAATTGTCCTTATTTGCGGGGGCTACGTACGCGCAAAGTGACGAGAGTCCGTGTGTAGCTACTACTATGTTGCATCGGGTAGAATTTAGGATTTCACAAGCATGCTTTTATGGGCCATACCTGTATCTCTACATGTGTTCCTAGTTTCTTATTATCCTTGAAATTTACATGAGGATTTAGGAAGCTATGTGTAAGTTTAACTGCATAAATCTCTGAATGCAAGAATAATCCATGATAAGTTCCTGAATTGCCTGATAAATTCTGTGTATGTATACGAGCACCTGTGTCGCATGATCGATTCGCGAGCGGGTTAATTGATGCATCTATGGTTCGTTCCGCTTGACCCTTGGCAGTGCACATTTATTTTTGTGTCGCTTCGGCCGTACGCTTCGGCATATTATGTGCTATGTATTTGACTGATAGTCTTGTTATATTATATAAATTACCCCACGTGTAAGGGGAACTTGAGACATTTTTGATAATTACTATGTGACTCATGAGAATAAATTACAGTTTTATATAATTGATTGCTTCATGCCTTAGTGATTTTCATGACTATTCTTCTGGTCTAGCTTTATGTAATCATATTATTTGTTATTGACCCTAGTAAGTATCACGTCTACTTCTCGCCACTACTTTTTCGAGTTTAGACGGGATACTCACTTGGCACATATTTGTTTATATGTACTCATGCTACACTTATGTACTTAATTGTACAGGTTCTGAGGTTGTTGCACCTGGTCACCATTCGGGTGTTCGTCGCTGAGAGTACTACCGGGATTTGCACGGTGAGCTGCTCTTCCTGGCGTTTTTCCCAGCAGAACTGTAGAGTTTCCATTATTGTTGAACATCCTGTCTACTCTTCGAGACAGTTGTACATCTATTTTGTGTATTTTTTGTATATTCCACTAGCTGCCTGTGGACTTGTGACACTACATCTTGGCACACGTAGTTGATTCACTAGTATTATGGTACTCTGTTTTATGCTGGCAAACGTTTTTTTTTTGTTACTTTAAATTACATTGCCTCACTTCCTCACTTTCATTTAAGGACTGCTTAAATTAAAACTGGATAAGTATTTAAATACCTCGTTTTTTTAAGTAATTTCGTTAGTAACTAGTGTTGGCTTGCCTGACTCCAGTGTTGGGCGCCATCACGACCTGAGCAGGAATTTGGGTCATTACAACACGGTATCAGAGCTCTAGGTTCACGTAGGTCTCACAAGTCACAGACGAACCTAGTAGAGTCTTGCAGATCGATACAGAGACGTCTGTATTTATCTTTGGGAGGCTACAGGGTGTTAGAAAAATCTCTCTTTATTCTTATTCTATCGTGCAGTCGATGATCTTACTAAATCTCATTCTTCTACTCTCTCACAGATGGTGAGGACTCGCGCAGCTTATATTCCAGGCCTGGGAGATGTCGCTACCTCCGTAGTCCGAGGCCGGGGGAGGGCACCGGCCCGAGGTAGGGAACGAGGGCATCCCAGAGTTACCTCATTAGCACCCCTAGAGGATCCTATCCCTGAGGAGCGGGGTGAGGTGCCCTCAGCAAATCCAGCTCCGATTGGTTTCACGACAACACCGGGCTTCCAGGAGGTCATGGGCTGTATGATGCGGTTCATGGATACTATGACTCAGGCTGGTTTATTTCCAGCGGATCCTGCTACATCTCAGGCGGGAGGGTGAGTTCAGACCCCTACCACCCAGGCCGCAGGTCATGCAGCGGTGGTATATCAGATTCTGGCTACTCTGCCCGCGGGTGGAGCACAGCCAATAGTAGCACCTGAGCTTAGACCAGCTGCAGACGGCGATCCGCAGTAGCTACTTGATAGATGGACTCGATTGCACCCTCCTGTCTTTGGAGGTGAGAGGGGCGAGGATGACCAGGACTTTATTGATAGGTGTAGGGACATACTGCACAACATGAGGATTTTGGAGTCCCACGGAGTTGATTTCACTACTTTTCAGCTAGAGGGCAGGCCCGCAGATGGTGGCATTCATTCATCCTGGGTAGTCCCGCAGGTTCCCTTCCTCTCTCATGGGAGCAGTTCACTCAGCTGTTCCTGGACAGGTATATTCCACCCTCTGAGAGGGAAGAGCTGCGGTATCAGTTTGAGCAGCTGGAGCAGGGACAAATCATAGTGACGGATTACGAGGCCAGGTTTTCAGAGTTGCCCCGTCATACCCTCATGATTCTTCCTACAGATTCTAAGAGAGTGCGGAGATTTGTAGCTGGGATGCACTTAGGTATTAGGGCCAACATGGCCCGAGAGGTGGAGATGGGTACTCCTTATCAGCTTATAGTCGAGATAGCTCGCCGCATCGAGGGTTACCGATCGAGGGTTACCGATCGAGGGGAAGAGAGTAGGGTCAGCAGGATAAGAGGCTAGATTTTTGAGAGATTTCAGAGGCGCCCCAGGCAGGGGCAGGGGTCAGTTAAGCATAGGCCAGCCTAGCAGGCCTCCACACTCAGCTCCTCCACCACCTCCCCGTGGTGCTCCAGTGAGGCCTTACTTCAGTGTCATGCCGGAGAGTTCTTACCACCCACCAGCCATTCAGGGTTCCTCCGGCAGGTATTCAGGTCATCAGGGTTCTCCCAGTCCTTACTTTAGTTCTATGTCAGAGGTTTCTCACCGTCCCCCAGCTATTCAGGGTTCTTCTTCTTCAGGGCAGCAGGTCATGCCTCCAGTGAGATGCTATGAGTGTGGGGATTCTAGCCATATGAGGAGGACTTGTCCCAGACTTCGGGGCAAGGCTGTTCAGCAGAGTTATCAGCCTACATACTCCGCACCGGCGCTCCGTCCACCCAGGGGTGGAGGACAAGCTGGTAGAGGTCATCCCAGAGTTGGAGGCCAGTCGAGGGGAGCCCAGCTAGCTCCTATTCCATTCAGCGGAGGTCAGTCTTCAGGTACTCCAGCCAGATTCTATGCTATTCCGGCCCAAGAAGATGCAGTGGCCTCAGACACCGTGATCACTTGTACTATTTCAGTATGTGGTAGGGAGGCATCAGTGTTATTTGATCCAGGATCTACTTATTCTTACGTGTCAGCTTTATTTGCTTGTTTTCTGGATGTTCCTTGCGAGTCCTTGGATTCTCCTATATATGTGTGCACTCCTGTGGGCGATTCTGTGGTGGTAGACCGGGTCTATCGGTCTTGGATTGCCATGACAAGATGGTTACTTTGGCCATGCCCGACTTTCCTAGGCTGGAATGGAGAGGTTCCTCAGTTAGTGCGGCCAATAGAGTTATTTCCTTCCTGAAGGCTCGACATATGGTCAAGAAGGGTTGTTTGACATATCTTACTTATGTGCGGGACACCACTGCCGAGCTTCCGACGATTGATCCAGTGCAAGTTGTTCGAGAGTTTGCGGATGTCATTCCTTCAGACCTTCCAGATATGCCTCCGGATCGAGATATCGATTTTTGTATTAATGTAGCTCTAGGCACTCAGCCTATTTCTATTCCCTTGTACCGTATGGATCCAAAGGAGTTGAAGGAGCAGCTTGAGGAGTTGTTGGCTAAGGGGTTTATCAGACTGAGTATGTCGCCGTGGGGTGCTCCAGTTCAATTTGTAAAGAAGAAAGATGGGTCTATGCGGATGTGTATCGATTACCGCTAGTTGAACAAGGTAACTATTAAGAACAAGAATCCATTATCGCGCATCGATGATTTGTTTGACCAACTGCAGGGTTCCAGGGTATTTTCTAAAATTGACTTGAGATCGGGGTATCATCAGTTGAAGATTCGGGCTTCGGATGTTCCGAAGACTGCTTTTCGTACAAGATATGGCCATTATGAGTTCCTAGTGATGTCCTTCGGCTTGACTAATGCCCCGACAGCATTTATGGACTTGATGAATAGGGTGTTCAGGACGTATATGGATTCCTTTGTCATCGTCTTCATTGATGACGTTTTGATTTACTCACGTAGCATGGGAGAGCACGAGCAGCATTTGAGAGTTGTGATCCAGACCTTGCAAGAAAGAAGCTATATGCTAAGTTCTCCAAGTGTGAGTTTTGGTTGGACTTCGTGGAATTCTTGGGGCATGTGGTATCTGGAGAGGGTATCAAGGTTGATCCTAAGAAGATTGAGGCAGTTCAGAGTTGGCCACGTCCTACTTCAGCGACAGAGATTAGGAGTTTCTTGGGTCTAGCAGGCTACTACCGGCGATTTGTGGAGGGCTTTTCATCCATTGAAGCCCCATTGACTAGATTGACTCAGATGAACGCTCCATTTCGATGGTCTGACGAGTGTGAAGCAAGCTTTCAGAAGCTCAAGACTGCATTGACTTCAGCACCAGTTCTAGTATTGCCTTCCGGTTCGGGGATGTATACGGTGTATTGCGACGCTTCACGCATTGGCTTGGGGTGTGTATTGATGCAGAAAGGGAGAGTTATTGCTTATGCTTCGCGCGAACTGAAGGTTCATGAGAAGAATTACCCTGTACACGATTTGGAGTTGGCGGCGATTGTTCATGCTCTTAAGATTTGGAGGCATTACTTATATGGGGTGTCTTGTGAGGTTTATACAGACCCCCGCAGCTTGCAGCACTTGTCCAAGCATAGGGATCTTAATTTGAGGCAGCGCAGGTGGCTTGAGTTACTAAAGGATTACGACATCACCATTCTCTATCATCCGGGCAAGGCGAATGTAGTAGCAGATGCTTTGAGTAGGAAGGCGGAGAGTATGGGTAGCTTGGCCTATATTGCAGTAGAGGAGAGACCGCTAGCCCTGGACATTCATTCTTTGGCTAATCGCTTGGTGAGATTAGATATTTCAGAACCTTGTCGAGTTCTAGCTTATGTGGGTGCTCAGTCTTCATAATTGGGGGAGATTAAGGCTCGACAGTATGATCACCCGTGTTTGGCAGAACTACGGGAGACAGTTGTTTAGGGTGGTGCCAAGGAGGTTACTATTGGAGAGGATGGTGTTCCGAGACTTCAGAATCGTTTGTGTGTTCCAAATGTTGATGGCCTGAGGCAGAGGATTCTTGAGGAGGCCCACAGTTCGCGATATTCTGTTCATCTTGGTGCTACGAAGATGTATCGTGATTTGAAACAACATTTCTGGTGGAGGTGGATGAAGAGGGACATTGTGGAGTTTGTGTCTAGGTGTCTTAATTGCCAGTAGGTTAAATATGAGCACCAGAGGCAAGGGGCCTACTTCAGTAGATGCCCATTCCTGAGTGGAAGTGGGAGCGCATTACTATGGACTTCGTGGTTGGGTTGCCTCGGACATTGCGTAAGGTTGACACGGTTTGGGTTATTGTGGATAGATTAACCAAATCGGCGCATTTCATCCCTGTGGATACTACTTATACTTCCGAGAGGTTAGCTCAGATCTACATTTGATACATAGTCCGATTGCACTGTGTACTGGTGTCCATTATATCAGATCGAGGTCCTCAGTTCACCTCGCACTTCTAGAGAGCATTGCATAGAGAGATGGGTACTCAGATAGATCTCAGCACATCATTTCATCCACAGACTGATGGTCAGTCGGAGCGTACAGTTCAGATATTGGAGGACATGCTCAGAGCATGTGTGCTTGACTTTGGAGGCCAGTGGGACCAGTTCTTGCCCTTGGCCGAGTTTGCTTACAATAATAGTTATCAGTCCAGCATCGAGATTGATCCATTCGAGGATTTATATGGTCGGCGATGTCGTTCTCCTATCGGGTGGTTTGAGCCTGGTGAGGCTGAGTTATATGGTGTAGACCTGGTGAGAGATGCTTTAGAGAAGGTGAAGTTAATTCAGAAGAGGCTCCGCACAGCACAATCCAGATAGAAGAGCTACGCAGATCAGAGGGCACGTGATGTGTCGTTTATGGTAGGAGAAAAAGTTTTGTCACGACCCGAAATCCCACCTTAGGGCCATGACTGCGACTAACGGCGAACCCGCTAGACAAGCCAACGTTTGAACTAAACTAAACTCATTAACAACTAAAACGAACAAGATAACTAAGGCATCGATGGTCCGCAATGTGAATGT